>JAJOZX010006455.1:230000-288412 GCA_023014485.1 Bathynomus jamesi | reverse complement strand
ATATATTATATATTATATATATATATATATATATATATATATATATATATACATCAATACATTGGCAGAAACCAACATTATAAAGACATTAAATAATTAATCTAAATATTACAAATTCTTCTTCTTCCGCAGCTTATTATCCCATCTTTACATGGGGTCGCTGTTTTTGGTTCGTCTTCTCCACTCTCCTCTGTCGTATACCACGTCCTCCTCCAAGTCCTTCTCCCTGATGTCCGCCACCACACAGTCCCTCCATCTCGTCTTCGGTCTTCCTCTTCTTCTCCGTCCCGGCAACTCCATCTCCAGCACTCTGCGCCCCCATACTCCTCCTCTCTTCTCCTGACGTGTCCATACCACCTCAGCCTGGCCTCCTGCACCTTCTTAGATGCTTCCGCCACCTTCACTGTTCCTCTTATATGCTCATTTCTGACCCTATCCCTCCTCGTCACTCCACACATCCATCTCAACATCTTCATTTCAGCCACATCGATTTTCTTTCATTGCTCTTCTTCATTGGCACAGTCTCCATTCCATACAACGTTGCCGGCCTCACCACTGTTTTGAATACCTTTCCCTTCAGTTTCACTGGGACCCTCTTATCACAGAGCACCCCTGATACGTCTCTCCAGTTCTTCCACCCCGACTGTATTCTACAGTTTATCTCTCTCTCTGCTCCCCCCTCTGCATCCACTGTTGACCCCAAGTATTTAAAATACTCCACCGTCTTAACACGCTCTCCTCTCAATGTCACTTCCCCTCCTCGGTCCTGCTGCACATCACATCTCATATATTCGGTCTTCTTTCGGCTAATTCTCATCCCCCTACTTTCCAACGCCTCTCTCCAATTTTTCAACTGCTGCTCCACCTCCTCTTTCGTCTCCCCACTCAACACAACATCGTCTGCATACATCATGCACCACGGCGCCTCCCCTCTAATCCTGTCCGTCAACACATCGAATACCACATTGAAAAGGAAGGGGCTCAAAGCTGATCCTTGGTGCAGACCAACTTCCACCCCAAAGCTCTCTGACACACCCACGCTACTCCTCACCTTAGTTGTTACTCCCCTGTACATCCCCTTGATCAGTTTAACATACTTCTCCGGTACCATCTTTTCCCTTAAGCATCTCCAAACTTCCAAGTCAATAAAAACCATGTGCAACGCCTTCTGCCCCTCTCTGTACCTCTCTGCCAACTATTTCAATTAAAAAACTGCATCTGTCGTTCTCCTTCCCGGCATAAATATTACAAATATTTTTATTAATTAGTTAAATGTCTTTATAATATCTTTAATCCTTGCGTTAGAGAGTTCGATAGAAAAGGAATGAGAATGTGTCGAAAGTCTGGTACTGCATGTTCTTCTTAAAGGAGAAGGCATACAGATACGGAGCTCAGAAGAGCAGTGTCAGTTATAATAGCGATAGTAAAGAAAGAGTGAGGCAAAAGTGCGGCGGAGAAAGAAGGATTGAAAACAGTCAGTAAGAGGCGGGGAATTGATGAGACGAAAAACCTTTGATTCCACGTGTCAAGTAGGGTTGTGTGGGTTGAGCCACCCCACGCATGAGAAACGTACTATATACAGGGACGGACAAGACCCCTGTACAGAGACAGCATCTGAGTTGGAGTGAAGAAACTGCCAAGCCGGTACAGGATACCTAACCTCTTAAAAGCTGTTTTAGAAAAAGAGTATATGTGATCTTTCAAGGAAAGATCAGGAATAAAGGAAACACCAAGAATGTTAAGAGAAGAAGAAGGATTGAGATGTGTATTGTTGAAGACAAAGGGATAGTCGTGTGGAAGATTGTGACGAGTAGATAGATGAAGGGACTTAGTTTTTGAGGCATTGAAAGCGACGAGGTTTTCTCTGCCCCAATCAGAGATAGTAGTAAGATCATACGTCAGGTGCATCATATCCATCTCATGCGAAACATGGAGTGACTGTTGAGAGGGATTCTTCGTGAAGCGGGTGAAGCAAATGGTGGAATCAACGGCATAGGAGTGGATAAGACAGGAAGTGCGACTTAATAGATCATTGATAAATAAAAGGAAAAAAGTAAGTGACAGGACAGAGTCCTGAGGAACACCACTGTTAATAGCTTTAGGAGAAGAACAGTGGCTATCTACGACCGTAGCTATAGATCGGCCAGAAAGGAAATCAGAGATGAAGGCACAGATAGAAGTATAGAAACCGAAGGAATGCAGTTTGGAAATTAAAGATTTGTGGCAGACTCTCTCAAAACATTTTGATATGTTTAGCACAATAGGAAACGTTTTTCCGAAACCCAAAAGGAGGATGATAAAAGTTAAGGAGATATACATGAAGATCGCCAGTGGAGTGTAATTTGTGGAACCCATACTAACTAAAGGCTAAATTAACAAACTTTAGAAAGGCAAGAACTCAAAGCAAATGGCCGATAATTGGAGGGTTGAGAGTGCTCACCCTTCTTTGGGACAGGATGAATGAAAGCGAACTTCTAGCAGGAAGGAAAAGTATCAGTGAAAGACAAGGACGAAAGAGTTTGCCTAGGCAGGGTGTCAGCACAGAAGCACAGTTCTTGAGAACAACGTGAGCAATACCATCAGCACCGTGCGTCTTCCTAGAATTGAGCCCAGATAGGGCAGAAAAACACACATTTGGAAGATATTCTAATTTCAGACATTTAAGTCAGAGGGATGAAGAGATGAAAGAACAGCAAGGGATTCGTCCAGGTTTGAGTTGGAGGGGAAAGTTTGAGCGAAGAGTTAAGCTTTATACATGTGTAAAGTATACATTAAATTACCCACAATAACATCAACACCTTTATTGACAGTTTCAGACGTCTTGGAAGAATTCATCTCCCATCATCATTAAAATTAACATATCTGTATAAAAAAATTACTGTAATTTCCTTAAACATTAAAATTAAAGTTTTACAGATTTTAAATTATATTACGAGGTTTATAGTCCAATAATAAATTACGCAAACACTCTTTTAAAAACTCCATTTCTCCTAATTAAAGTTGAATTATAATGTATAATCATTTAGAGTTAATTTTTCGTATGCATATACAATAACTCCAGTATTTAGCGTCTGTTTCATTTTGTGCTAAAATTAGGACCGAAAACTTGGAGTTCGAGGCTTTCACCTAACTCCGAGGAACAGCCATGAAGGCTATGTCTTCCGGAGGAGCTGTTGGGAATAAAAATTTTTGTAAAACATAATAATTATAATAATTACTAACAATTAAATAAAGTAGAAACTTGAACAGAAAATTGTATTAAAAGTAAAAAATTAGAAAAGCTCACGTGATTGCGCACCAGTTCAACATGTAGAATCTGGGCTCTACTGCGCTTGCACAGCAGCCATTATAAATCACCCTACATAATTTCTAGCAGATGCACTCCTTGGTACTACCAACGTCAGAATGCGCCATGACTTCCAATCATTTGCGCTCCTTGATGGTATGAACGTCAGAACGCGACATTAAATTCTACCAATTGCGCACAAATGAAACTCAAACCGTCATAGACATTACGCACAATTCATTGTCATTAAACATCATAATTTTAATTGTAAATCAGTAGATATATAATGATAGATTCATCTAAGGAATTAAATAATATAAAACAGTTAAGTTTAATTATGAACTTTAGTATAAATTGCTTAAAAATGTTTTTCTAAGTTGTAGATGTGAGTAATGAAGAAGTTAAGAAAATCTGTTTGAACGGAAAATGAAAACTGACACAGAGTATTGGAGAACGGCGATATAAAACTCGCAGTGCAGATAGATAGATAGATAGATAGATAGATAGAGAGAGAGAGAGAGAGAGAGAGAGAGAGAGAGAGAGACGGTTACAAAGGGTTACAGGAAGAAGAAAAAGCCTCAAAGACCTTTGGGTCCACTCGAGGAGGTTACTTTTTTTATGCAGGACAGAGGAGCCATAGGCGAACGCCCGCAGAAACGTCCCCATTATAAATGAAGAAAAGCCAAAATGCAAATATTATTCTTAATTTTCTTTTTAATTTTTGAAAGAATGTGTAGTGTGCAAGATGCATTTACGGGGCTCCAATAAACCTTAGCCCCCCCGCCCATGGCCTAAACCATTACAGGTACAGTAAACTAAACATACCTTACAAAAGAGAATTTAATTCTGCACTTAATGAGCAACAATTAAAACTTGGTGTTCCCGCCATTGGCTTCCAAGACAGCCTGAATTCGCTTTGGGTAGCTTGCCAAAAGTGACGTGAATAGATTTTGATCGTTACGCAAATTTGCTAAAACAGTTTCAATGTGTTGCGTCATTGTATCCTTCGAAAATCGATTCGCTGCAGATTCTTGAAACAAGAGACATTCAACCTTGTCCTTTATAACTGATCCAATGTGTTTACAGACGTTCAGGTCAGGAGAATTTCCTGGCCATTCTTCATTTCCAAAGAAATCGATCTCATGGTTCCGCAACAACTGTTGAGTGGCTAATGCCTTAAAGCAGGGGGCCTCATCGTGCAGAAGTGTGACCTGATCAACATCCATAACATTGTTTGGGTTTCTTCGAAAAGGAATGACATGCTGGGATAGAATAATATCACGAAAATACTGTCCATCCCAACTCTGACCATTTGGCTTCAGCACCCACATGAGCTTCTTTGCAGTGAACAAAACAAACACACCAACACAGTCTGGACTTTTTAATAATTCGCGATAATGTTCAGTGTCATCGATTTCATCTGGTGTTGTGGCCCACACTCTATCATTTTAGTAGTTAGGCCGACGTGTTACGTAAACAAAAAATTCATCGGAGACAGCTAAATGCATGAAATCATCCACATCCCAATCTTCAAGATAATGGGCAAACCACATTCTGTCATCGATGTTAAGTTGAGTTTTTCTTGGCTTTGGAAGTTCATGCCAAGGCTTTAAACCTTGCCTATGACGGTACAGTCGAATGATCTCACCACTAACGATCTTTCCTCTCAACACTTTGATCTCTCTAGAAAGTTTAGCACAGCTGTTTTTCCGCTTACGCGTACCGCTTTCAATGATGTCCTTTGTTTCCTGAGAGAGCGGCAAATTTGGGCGCCCAGATTTGGTTGTATCCATTTCACATTCATCCAAAGTTTTATTCCAATTTCTTTTGACGAAGTCCTCACTTCTTCGCAACTTTTTGGCAACCCATGAACGTGTTATAAAGGTGGCTCCAGCATCACGAGCTTCCCGAAATGTTATTGCTCGTATGCGATCTATCACACGTTGCCTCTCCGAATCACCAATTAATTGAGAAGCCATTATATTATCACTTTATCAGCTAGAGTAATTTTAATACCTGCAATAAATAAAGAATTTTATATATTTTTATAATCACTAAAAACTATTTCGATATAAGTAAACATGTAAGCTGCAAATGGGGGGGGGGGCTAAGGTTTTTTGGAACCCCTTATGTGTAATGAGGAATAGAGGGAGAAGTGTGTGTTTGAGAGCATGCTGAACTGCTCAGGCTAGGTGAGACACGATAAAAGATCAGCTAAGGAGGACAGTGACAGGAGAAATGGGAGTCCCAACACTCTCTGTCTCCTGCCTAACATTCCCTCCCCCCCAGAGTACTTCCTCCATTGGGGTCTACAATTTCCTCCTTTAAATCTCCTCCTACAATCTCCTCCTTACCCTTATTAAACTGGTTAATTTTTTAACTATTCTAGCAGTAGTAGAAAACTGGATAGAAAAGCATGAGGCTCTCTCCGCACCCTCCGTTCCCTTCACGCCAGAGGCGGGTACGGATAAAGGTTGAAAAAAATACCTTCACCCTAGAAAAGTAGTCAAGGAAATTTTACAGGAAAGAGGAGAATATATAAGCTGGCTCTACAATTATGCAATGCACACATAGAGATCGTACACTAGATAGCACCATTGAATAAACAAACCAATAATATACTTGGGCTGATTGTACATCAACCACTTCGTATCATTACAAAAACCTCGAACATATGGCGCCTTGGTGATGCAGTGGTTAGCGTCGCTGACTATGAATCTGTCGGCCCTGGGATCGAGACCCGGTGACAGCAGGCAGCGCGCAGCAAAATCCAGCTGTTTATCCTTCCACACAATAAAAAAAATGGTTGGTAGATAAATGGGTACCCTGAGTAGTCTAGTGATTAAGACGCTGGGCTGCTGGTGAGGCGTGGTTCGGATTCCACTTTAAACTGTAGGTCTAAGGTGAAGTGAAAAGCTTGACCTTCGTCAGAATGAAAATTCGGGCGGAAGCAAAACCAAAGTTAACCAAAATCAAAATTATGGTTTTGATTTTATACAAAATATTTATAGCTCTATTTACCGAGGTATCGGTCCAACAAGGGCCCCATGACCCACTTCAGGTTAGTCCCAAAAGGACACCTATGTACGCGCACTGCCATCACACCAGCAAAGTGATGAAATGCTTCTACAGGAAAGGGGTGGAAACAAGATTTAAGAACATCCAGCGCATCCAGCTACCCAAGAGAATAAAGAGAAAAAAGAAATCGTGTCGGCAGAAACGCAACTCTACCTCACCTAATCCATGCCATGAATTTTATTTATTTTTTTTTGTTTTTTGTTCGTTATGAAATTGTGTTTCTACAAAATATTTTCTCCTCTATTCTTAGACATATTAACAAGGTAAGCAAGTGTGTGAGCGTGTAATTGGATGTCTGTGATGTGTGTGTACAGTATCTGTCAACTCTTTGAATGTCGCCAAGTTTCAACTTGGGTCTCCTGCCATGAAAGGTGTTTATGCAGCAAGTGATATAATGAGTCGTTCATACTTCGTGGTGTTGTGCCACCACAAGAGTGGAGAAAATCTCTTTCCGGCTAGGAATATCAGTAGGAAGTCCCTGTATCTATGCTCGTATACTTATCCCTTATGGAGAATGAAAGTGTTTTGTGGGTGATCACCCGTTGTTGCTACAGCGAATTCAAGAGTCTCCCACTTAGAGGTGTTTATGAGGCAAGTGATAAAAAATGAGTTGCTCGATAGTTGAGCATGCTATGCGCAGCACAATCAACCAGAGACGTCTCTCTGGAATGAGGTGAGAATTAAGTGTAGGAGGAAGTGTTTAAACGGATGTTGGTTGCAGATATTAACTATTTTATAGAAGAAATTACCACAGATGGAGATAATAAATGTTTTAACTTCCAATTTAAAACCATTATTTCTTAGCGGATTGGTATTAAATAAGAGTAATATCCTCTAGTCTACCCTGTCTATTCTATTGAGCATCTTAGAAACTTGAATAAGCTGAGCGTGCAACCTCCTGGTCTAGAAGGTAATCAGATTTAAGTGTGCCAATCTCCGTTTGGTAGTTTTGCAGTCTCATTTGAGGGTTCGTTTTTGTGGCCCTTTCTAACCTTTCTGTATCCTTCCTGAGGGAAGGAGACCAAAGCTGCACACAATACTTGAGTTGAAGTCTAACTAGTGAACTGTAGTAAAGAGACATTACATTCTCCTTGTTTTTAAGTTGGAACTGTCTTTTAATATTTTTTATATAACCTAGCAAACTTTTTAGTATGGGCATATAATTTTTTAAGTACTACATCTTAGGAACTGCCAAATATGAGGCAATTAGAGTTACCTCTCATGGCAATAATAATCACCAGTCAGAGAGGCCACAAACTGGCACAGAGCTCAACCTAGACTCTTGCGGCCCATTACGCAAAACTCTGAATTATTATTACCCATACCATCGGGAGAAGAACCCTCGATATAAGCGCCTTCACTTTGCTTATTCCCTATAAGCGAAGGGAAGACACTGAGGTCGAAGGTTCAACTCCCGATGATGCTGGTAATAATAATCCACGAGTTAGCGCAATGAGCTTTATTAGTCTGGCCTGAGTGTTGTGCCAGTTTCTGCCCCTTTTGACTGATGAATATTATTATAGATTGATAATAAACACCCGAGACTCGCTGTAACCATAAACAAACAAAATATTTATGAATTGTGTTAATATGTTTCCAGGTGAATGATCTTAAATGAGTTCCTGTTATAATAACGCCCATCATTAGTGATTCTCATCGATCCACTCTTCAACAAAAAGCAGAACGAAGGAAATGGAGAGTTTGTGTGTATTTGGTAATCCTTTTGCTAATGGATTTGCATTTGCTGCCGTAATGAGTACATTTCTCACGTTAAAGTTATTGGAGTTTACAATCAAAATGATTTCATACTCGTTATTCTACCGCCATTTATAACAGGCTCTTTCAGCCAAGCACGTGGTAATGAACAGTATGTTAAATACCAGATCATTAATTTTAATTCTGATTAAATTGAAATACAACTATTAGGAGGAGTAGTATGCCCGAAAAATGGGAGAGTTCAAATTGCAATGCAATGTTGATCACTTGTTGCAAAGGGGGAGGGGGCTTGGCACGCATGGGGGCAGGGGGATTGGTACCCATTGGGGGAGGGGTATTCAAGCAAAGGGGCGGTGTTTATCCTTCAAGCTGCATGAAGGGGGAGAGGGGGTTGGTCCCGGAGAATAACTTACTCCCAAAAGGGGCACCCTGACCCAGGAGGGTAGCCTAAGAAAGAGAGAGAGGAGGGGAGGAGATCTTTTCGCTGGTATATCTCTTGGGATACTAAAGTTCTTGGCAGCCTCAGTTGGCTTAGAAGTCTTAATCAGCCAGTTGGCTTAATGTGGCTTAGAAGGCGTAATTGGCTTGTTGGCTTAATGTGGCTTAGAAGGCGTAATTGGCTTGTTTAGAAAGGAGTATATATATATATATTAATGGAAAGAGAGAATAGATACTCATGCTCGCCCCACAAAGAAAAAAAAGAAAAAATATTGAATTAAAAGCACACACACACACACACACACACACACACACACACACACACACACACACACACACTTCGTATATAAACAGATGCATGTAAGAAGAATTGTTCTATCTCAATAGCAAAATATATATGCCTTCATTAGAATAACTACCGCACCACCCCAAAAATACATCCTTAGACTACCTTGCAATCCAGCACAGCCCCATCAGCACAGCACCACCACCAAAAGACCGACAAGGTCTGTAAAAACGACCCAATTAATAAACAAAACTATTAAGCATAAACAAATACATTTATGGGGTCAGGGTAGACGCCAATAGTTTATCCTATTGAGCTTCTCGTAGCATAAAACCACTACGAGACCAATGTGAGTTGGGTAGGCGCTCTTTTAAACAAAAAATCGAATATTATAAACCAAATTTAGTACAAAAACAAATTTCCACCTTAATATACAAATTTATCTTTAAACTATAACATAAAAATCATTAATATAATTTTTAAACAATAGAATTTAAATTAGGGCTAGTTTTTATTAAGCGAAAAAATATATATACAGGGTGTTTATAAAGTCCCTATCTATTTCAGTGAAAACGTAGCAAAAAGGGTAAAATTCAATAACAATATAATAGAAGGCATACATTTAATGAATACTTAAGCATATGATTTTACATGAGCACCATCAGTATCTCTACAGAGTTCGAATCTGTCAGCAGCATTGCGGAACACATTTTGGAGCATGACAGGGGTTATTTTTGTAACTGCTGTTACGATACGAGCACAAAAAATATCAGCTAATATGGTGTTGAGCCGAAATTGGACCCCTTTTTATACGCATTGCTAGTCAAAATGAATACAGATAGTCAAACAGAAATCTCGTTACCTGACGTATACGAAGTTGGAGATATTACGTAAGTTACATTTGCGAAGTGAAATGAGTATATACACATGTTTTATATATATATTTATATATACACATATAAAACAATATAACGTGTATATATATATATATATATATATATATATATACATATATATATATATATATTTATATATATACACACGGTGGTGTGATTTATCCTATTGGTCCCCAGTGCGAGAACAACGATGGTACTTTTCAACGCAGTTGATCGAGGTGGGGTTGTTTTCGTCGCAGGATGTGGCTAACATTTGTGAAGCTGGACAGATTGATACATTGGACAGGAACACGCACGAAATGTAAGTAGAAAATTATATACCCGTATTTCAGCCAAAGCTTTTTTACTTCTTTCTCTTTCTCTCTCTCTCTCTCTCTCTCTCTCTCTCTCTCTATATATATATATATATATAGTGGCCGGTCAAATGATAAACATATTACGGATGGCTGTAAATTATGCACATTAGCTTCTAGAAAGCGAATAATATTCCTTTTTTAAGTTAAGAACTGTATTCATATTTTCTGTTTTTTAATAGAAATTATCACGATTTAACCTAACCCCTCGTCAAACACGTGCAACTGAGCTAACCGGGCAATCAATTAACCTAACCTTGTATTCAATTAATCTAACCATTATTTGACAGGGTACCCGAGCTGTTTAAGCGTCTCTCTCTCCTATAATATTATATTTGCATCAAATTCACCTAAAATATGTATATTGTTAATTACTCTAACTATTATTTGATCGGGTGCTCTGGCTGTTTAGGCGTCTCTCTCTCCTATTATGATATTATATTTGCATGAAATTCACCTAAAATATGTATATTGTCTATAAACCTAAGCGTATTATTAATTTTTATAAATTATACTTGCTAAATGTAGTTATCGAGCAAAGCATTTTGAACAAACTCGCATATCTGATTCGCGTACGGGTGAACAATACGGTTTTATTTTTTTCATTATTTTCACATATAATTATATATTATGTTAGTTATTAATTATAAAACTCATGAGCTTTAAAATGCTTATTAGAAATGATGGGGAAAATTTTTTAACCAAATTGTATTTCAATGATAAGTGGACGAAATTTTTTATATTTATTTTAAAGAAAGTGATTTGCTGATAAATGAGTACCCTGGGTATATATATAAGTTTGAACAATGATTATATCTGAAGCGGAAAAAATAAACATTCATAATTCAGAGCGCAGGAAACTTTTTTCAGAAAAAATAATTAAAAAATTTGTTTACAACCGTCCTTTTTTTCTTAAAGGACGCGGGCTGAGCTGGAAAACGTTATACAATCTTTTCGTAATAGCTTTGAAGAAACTCAAATAGCCGACGAGGATTTGAGCATGGGAGTTGAAGTTTTACTGGACGTCGAGCCAACGAATGCCAGGTCGTCGGTGAAGTAATGTGAGTTTTTTCTTTTTCTTGTGTGTGTGTGTGTGTGTGTCGGGATAAGAATAAGCCTTGTATTTTCAAAATTTATATTAAATGATAAATCTATGAGGATTGTTTTATAAATTAATACATAATAAGGTTTACTGTATACATCACATTTTCAATGTTTCTCACACATATAGGAGTGACATTTGTCTCAATTTTTTTATGCATTATATTTATTTACAGAATTAGCATCCATTACATTTTTAAATAAGCTACAGAACATAAGCTTCGTCCATAAACGCTACACAAACTATTATTATTGGGTACATTTTATAATTTTACACAATACTGTTACAAATAATGAAGCTACAATTTTATATATATATACGCATAAAACTTCGCACAATACACCGAGTGCTATAAACGGGAACCGGTTTTTATGTGGTTGTATACCATTTCATCATTCCGTTCGGTGTCGCACAAATCGAATAATTTTAAAAAAATTGTAAATTCGTTCCCGCGTGCCATATGCATGAGAAAGGAAAGACAGTACATGCCGTAAGTATTGCTATAGTAGCCCTGGAATTGGTAAGGGTTCCAGATAATTTGGGGAATGTGCAATTGCTCGAGAAATTTTACAATAATAGCGTCATTCCAAGGATGGCCCCACAGTGAATTAATATAGTACATTCGCTCCCTATTTTTAAAATAAATGGCTAGCCAATGAATCCCTTCTCCGTCACTGACATCTGTATTTAGAATAATTGCGCCGCAGTGTCTCGTGGCTGGATGCTTCAGAGTTTCATTTTTCGCATACACACCGATAAATTTGGAGCGTATGATTCGGTCACTATTCATTACTCTCTGGATGGTATTCGCATCCATTTTTAAAAGTCTCTGACTACACCTCTAAACCTATCAGTCTCTATTAGGGCTTGCATTTCCAGGTAAACTAGTATACTAATAGGAGCGTCTAGCGGCATGGCGAATTCCAATCTGACTGAAGTGTTTCCACTCTGCTGTGGTTTATGTGCGTATTTATACTCTCAGATAAGTCTGCCGAGATGTCAAACGGGTAAAGGTTAACCTGTTCGACGAATTCCTTCTGTGGTACGCCGATTCCTAATTCGTTGCAAGTACCGGCAATATATGCAAAATTACTATAAGCTCTCGAGCAAAGCGGAAAATAGGCTTCTGATGAATAATCCGTTTCTAATGTCACCCCCCCTAAGGCGACTCCATGGACGTATAGACTTATGTTTTTAAGGCCGAAATTTTCGAAATTAAAGGCGTTCTTTTTATATTTTCCATTCACAGAAACGTGTTCCTGCATTTCAATTAATAATCTTTTAGGTAGAGTTCCAAGGGCGACGTTTTTGATCAGCTTCGATGCTTTGATGTCAACCCTGATGGCACCGTGTATAATTTGAGCTGGACTCTGTTAATCGGGTATTTTACTGTGGCGTGTAGTAAATTTTTTTTTAAATTTCTAGCTGTTTAGCCGAGCTTAATTTCACTCGACGCACGCGGAGATATGTTTCCATAACATGAATCACCACAGGCTTTGACCTCTCTTCTTGGTCAGTCCCCAGATTTAAACAAATCTCACGGTTCGTACGAGTGAGCTTTATTTTCATATCGACCCCATTCACAAACGGCTTCTCTTGAAATGTGAAAACTGTGTGTAGGCGTCCGAAGCATTTAAAAAGGTATCCTTCGCTTCTTTTGAAAAGTTGAGGACATTTTCCAGATAGGCTTGGAGGTGGTAGTAGCCAGATCCTGCCGAGATGTTGATCTGATTTAAATACACGTCGGACTGACTGAATATGGAGTGTAGAAAGTTTGTTTCTGGGATTACAACGTATTTGTCTTCGCAATCCGTTCCATCTGAATGTGCTATTCGTAGTTTAGCGTGCATGTGCACACAGCTTGGATAAAAAAAGTAAGGGCCTGAGCTAGGGTTCATGAACTCTATAGGATCACTCGGAGAGCTAATGGTGTTTAACCGATTAATTGTAATAAAGTCACTGTGTTCAATAGAAACTTGATTTGGGGGCATGTCAAAGAGGGATAGCTCCGATTTACAACATTGTGAACTACACGGATGGATGAAACGCGCCATGGCTAGCCAGAAATAGACACCTCTCTCGGCAAGTAGTAAACAGCCTATGATTCATGAGAGCAATGTCATTAGCTTATGTCAGTTAAAATTTATCAACCATAAGTTTCATTCGTTAGAATACTTCTTTTTTTAGTCCTTTTACGTTTAACGCCACGTGCTGGTAAACCCTCCTTCTCCTTCCGGACTGGCTTCTTCTTCCACCACACGCATTTTTCTCTTTGCTTCTTTGATGATTTCGTCCCGTGTACGCTTTAGGTGCTTTTTTAGAGCTTCTTTAGGCTTATTCCTCACCATTATGTCTTCTACCGTGTTAAGACCTGATTGTAACGCTTTCCTCCCGAGATATCGGGCACCACCCTTCAGCCGTACGTAGTATGGTTGAAAAATGGATCCAAGCTCACTCCCGCGCTAGTATCTCACCCCTCGATAGACTGTGAAATGCCTACGGGTCATTATATCACAGTGCGACGAAAGTGCAGTTTCACTGTTAAGCTCCCGTCACCGAATGGGAAACTTTTCCACTCAATCGTTCTTATATATATTAAGATATTGGTTAGTTGGTTAGTTGCGACATTGACATAATGAAGCTTTTCATAGGTAATGCTTAAGCTCCTTCCTCTGATTGGGAATGTGAGCGATACGCAGCAGGCGCGCCTGGGTATCCCCAACAAACTGATGTTCCACGATATTGCTGTAAATATAGCATGTCTGGAGGAGGGTAGCCATCGTTCAATTTCTCCAATTTCAGCTGATACATTAAACTGCACAAGTCATGTTGTGTTTTGCGAAAGGTATCTCTTTGGAGGACTGCTCCATATCGGCCTTAGATTATAATTTTGAACAGCCCTTTGTCTTTAATATTTCTGTTAGCCTCTGATTTTAGAGTCAGAATATGTGCTGGGGTAACTTTGTTTACGATTTCGTATAATAAATTATCCGTAAGATTTGACCTTTTCAAACCACCATTTAAATCTCTCACAACATCCTCGGCTGCGCCATAATGACCCGGGCCTAGTGTTACTACTGTAGTGTAGTACTGTGCCTCCCCACTTTGGGCGGTATGCATGGTTTCGTCCCGAGTTACACCGGCCTTTTCACACTCATCACAGTTTCTAAGACCCGTGAAAAAGGATTCTTTATTATCAATACTTAAAACCTTGGTAGCCAATTGAATTTCGCATATTCCTACCTCAGGGTGTTGCCGGGTTGTACGGACAGAGAAGAGGAGGACGGGAGTGTGACGGAGAAGTGGTTAGGTGCCATGTTGCATACTATTTAAGCTTCATTATTGCATCACTTTTATATAGGTGTTGAAGCTTTCTGGGTACCGTAGCCATTTCACCAGGTACATTTTTCTCTTTCCTGAACTTTTGCTGCCTAAATTTTTTTTCAATTTCAAACACATTTTTTCCTAAATTAAGTGCCATTTTCTGCAGTTCCTCGCCATAAAAGCCCTCTGCAATTTCTTCCCCATTCAAATCTTCATCGTAATACACCATTATCTTGTCTTTAGGTCTCATAGCCCTAACTTTAAAAATCTCACGTGTCCAACCTTGCTCAAATCCCTTTGCGAATTTATTACCCGAACGCGATAGTCTTACATAATCATTGTTTTGAAACGCACTCTACGAATATCTTTTCTCACATCACGGTCTGTATGCGTACCTCTTTCAAAAATTTCGTTAGGTGTTGTACCAATCGCACGTTGGTGTGAACAGTTGTAGGACGACGCCAGCGAATCCACAATATCTATATACCTGTATGTGTTTTTAAGTGTGAAATAGCGATGCATGCGCTCCTTTATGGTACGTTCAACTCTTTCAGCTAAAGATGCCATATGTATAGAATTGCTTGTGTAGTAACTGATATTAAACTCTGTCAGCATGTTCTGAAAAGTTCGGCCTATAAATTCTTTCCCCATATCCGTGCAAAAATAACCAGGAATCCTGTTTTCTTTCAACATCAGCGTTTTGGTGGCTTTAGCAACTGTTTCAGGCCATTTATTTTTTAGGTGAATTAACCACAAATATCTGGAGAATACATCTATTATGAACAGGGTGTAGCGGTAGCCACCATTACACACCGAATATCTCTCCATGTCTGTTAAATCCGCCTGCCAAATAGAATCAATCGAGGCTGCTGTTGTCTTGGCTGTTTTAAACCTTTTTCTCACCGGCTTATGAAGTGTATAAGCATCCTGCTCCCGCAAAAACCTCCCAACATCTTTTTTCCCTACTTCCTCATTATAAAAGCCTCTGTACAGTCTATTAACGTCGCCGTAGGAGGTTGGGCTAGAAATGTCATAACGTTTTCTTAATATGTTAGCCATTTGCATATTTTAGATGCACGCGGGGAGGGTTGGCCGTTGTTGTTTGGTCTCTTCTTTCTCCCCTTCAGAGATGCTACCGCTGTGGGCGAAGGCGTGCTCAGTTGTGGTACATGCGAATCTTGTCTCAAGTCTTTTAACCTGTTCAGATTACCTATCAATGTTTTAGGAACATTTATTTGCTGTAGTCTTGCTTCAATATGTTTCAATCCTGCTGGTGAGGGCCTATCCCACTTTCTCACCAAGTCATGGGCGATGTCAACGATGTTCGAACCCTGTACCTTTGTTCCTTCTCCAACAATCTCACCTGTATCGGTCCACTGTATAATGGGATCCTCAGTCACTAGATTATAAAGACTTAAACCTTTATTCCTCAATGTATGTGGAAATTGCTTTTTAATACATGCTCGATATGTTGTGAGGCCGACCTGTTGTTCTTTGACTGTTCGTCTCTAGCATCGATCCCAGGTCTTATGCCTCCGTGCTCAACGTCGTCTACGCTGTGCCTAATAACTACGAGAACCTCTGTCGGATTCTTATAATTTTCATATTCATGAAGAAATTTCTGCAGAGCTTCGTGGTATAAGCTTCTTTTCTCATTAGGTGACTTTTCACTGTTTAATAGGTCTAATAATTCGCTTTCCATTCTTTTAAACCTGCTTTTACGGGGTTCTAGAACCGTATCTGGACTTTTTGAGCTTTGTAGTGAAGCATACACCTCGTGTGGAATCACGACTACTTTCTTCATTATATTAAACTTGTCAGTAAAGGCCCCAAAACTGAAAATAAGATGGGGGAGTTTGACTTTTACGAGCGAGTGTGCGTATTATGTTCTTGTAACGGCGTAGGCGAGCCTCCTGAGGGGGTTTCTTTGGTACATTACATTTTATAACGTTAGGCAAATTTCAGAGATGCATTTTAGAAAGTCGGAGTCAATATTTTTAACAAACAGCTGTTGCTGTTCCAGTGGCAGTCGATGATAGATTTTTATTAATTCACGGTATTTATTTAGCCTCTTTGTCATTCTGGGATATACACCGTTTCAGCCTCGTTTGGGAATATATTCGTTCTTAGAAGCACACTAAACATGTTTCGCGGATGAAGGTCACAAATCAAATATCCGTAACGTTGACTTGTAGCTTCTTTATAAACTTCAAAAACTCCTTACGCTGATTCGGGAACATTTGATTGGCTAATACCACAATTTGTGACACATCTCTTCGTTGTACGAATAAGACTAGATATTGTGTATTTAGCGACACATCGCGCTTGTATCTATTTTTTAAAAATAGATTCTGATTGATGAAGAATACGCTTGTGTTAAGATGGTGGGGAGAACACTGTAAATGTCTCGGCAAACATTTTATCCATTTCTAACATGAGATCGTCAATTACGATGACCGTATGCTCATTTCCCTTTAACGAATAAATATCATATACACCTTTGTGGAACAAAATATCATCTTGGCACTCGTTGAATACTGACTGGTATGTCGAATAGCACCATATGACTTTATGCACAAATTTTGAGAACATATCCCCCTTATCTTTAATGATTTTAAGCATAAACACAGTTTTACCACATCCTGTACGGCCAAATATAATACATGCGGAAGGGCTCGTGAATCTGAATTTTTCTACAGAATCCATCTCTAGCACGTCACACTCCTAAGTGGAACATTTACAAAATATGATAAAATTTTAAGTGATACTCCTTATATTCTAGTCTTGTTTTTCCTCTTCTTCCTCAAAACCGTGAATGACGATGAGGATGAGGTGCTGTGCCAGCAACATGTCCCCATCATCGATATTACAGACGTTTCCGATGAAGGTGTAGTTGAGGCTACAGGTTCAACCCCCGTTAGCGAACACCCAGCAACGCCAACTGTAGCACCCCCACGCGAAAATTCGAGGAGAAAGCGTAGGCATGATGAAGTTGATGATTCGCTTTCCACGTCAGGTATAAAGCGTGCCAGGAGGGCGCCGGTTGTTAGGCCCCCTGTAATAGAGCCCCAGCCCTCAACGTCTTACGACACAGACCGACCCACATTAGTTCCTTCTACAAATTAAACTGTGCCCCCTTATTCCTTTTCAATTCCGGTCGTACCCTTCACAGCAGCATCTCGTTCTGTGGAAAGTAGGTTAACATTCGAGCTGGTGCGCACCGCCATCCCCACCCCAACCCTGACTAGAAATCGGCACGCAGTCAGGGTCGACCCTGGAACCATGTATAGCATTGGTGATGAACACGGACTACGGCGCGTAGTTGAACGTATTGTGGAGTTTGCCCTTCAGAACAACGACGAACGTGAAGTCAGGAGGAGGCTGCCCTTCGGGTTCGGGTCAGATGACGGGGATGTAGATGATTTTTGGGTAGTAATACCCTACAGGCGCTTGGCCACTGTAGATATAGGATATATTGAGACGTATAATGCAAAGTAGTACAACTTTCAACATGGACAACTTCACGATAGATATTGACAGGGTATTCCGTGTTGCGGGACATACGTCCATACCTTATACTCTTACTTTCAATTCTCAGGCTATTTACAGACTGCCTATAAACGCCGAGCGTGGTTACGGCTTTATAGCAGTAGTCTTAGCTCATATGTTTACTGTGCTAAATGCATGGGCCAGAAAAATTTGGTTGCCGACGTCGTGCAGCGTGCTCGTAAACTGGCCGCAGATTGCAAGATCGATTTTGAATGTAATATGGGTCCTGAAGAGTTGAGAAGTGTAGAGCAGGAAATGAATGTTCGTATAGTTGTATTTGGGATGGATGATCGTCGTACGACTGTGTATGTTTTTGAAAGCAGTGTGAGAGACAGTACAAGATCCCTACTTATTTTAGGGTTGTCAGGAACAACGTATCTTCCCATCTGCAATATAAGGGACCTTTACGCGAGTTATGATAAAAGTCGAAAATATGGAAGGCATCATGATTTGTGTAAGGGATGTCTCGAGTTTGCAGATGATATAGTGAAACATTGTAAGGAATGCCACATGGTACGTGAATAGTGTAAGAGCCCCAGGTGTGAAAGTCGTGTGGTTGAGGCTGAGAAGAGGGACTGTAATGTGTGTAGACGCACATTTTTCAGTAACATCTGTTTTGCTCACCATAAATCGAATGGCACGTGCAGGGAAATGAGAATCTGTGAATGTGGTATGTTTCATATAATGGATAATTGGGAAAGTTTGAGCACAAATTCGATGAAATTCGCTGTTCTACATGTCATGAAAATATTAGGTGGATGGAGTAAAGCATGTATGTTATATGAAAGATGCTAAGCCTAAAAATGAACCTTGTATAACTCTATACTACGACAGAAATATATGCGGATGCTGAAACCAGAGGTTATCCCACATCTACTTGTAAGCCAGACTATCTGCGACGAGTGCATGGAAGTCGAGTGTGATGAGTGTCACAAATGTGGTAAACGAACAAACGTTTTTTAAACGAACGCACACGACAAACCCCGTGAAACTCTTTGTATACTATATTGTCAAGTTAGCGGACAAGTTAAAAAAAATGACTGTGTATATTTGACACAATTCCTTTATAAGGAAATGCTTGGACACGAGTCATCGGAGATATTTACAGGCGATCCCTTAAAAAGAGGAAACAAACTTATACAGGTGCAAATAAGAGGTAATGTTCAGTTTAAAAACACTTTATTATTCACACCTTGTAAATTAGCCAAGCTACACAAAGTGATGGGCGTAGCCGCCGAAGTTTCAAAAGGGTATTTCCCTTACACTTTTCTCACTAGCGACACTTTAAATTATGTAGCCCTACCACCCCTCAAACATTACTTTAACTATGCCAACTTGAGTGATACTGAGCGTGAAGATTTTGACCGCTACTACAACAGTTTTAATGAACATATTCCTTACAATATAGCGGATGAATGTGAGCGTTATTGCGTAAATGATGTGCGCGTGCTTAGAGTATGTTTCTAGGCCTTTAGAAGGATGTACATAGACCGGTTCAACTGCCACCCGCTACAAGCCGCAACCACAATCGCTTCATTGTGCTTTACAGTGTTCAAGAACAACTTCATGCCTAAATATACACTAGCCGTCATTCACAGAAACAACCCACGCAGTTATGGGCATAAGGCTATTTACTGGCTCATACACCTGCAGCAACAGACCGGTGTATACATAAAACATGCCCGCAACACGGGTGAAGTGGCCATTAAGGTCAATGGTCGTGCGTGCTTTTTGGATGGATGGTCTAAGCCAGGGGTGGGGAAACTTTTCACTACCAAGGGCGAAAATCGATAACATAAACACCTCCTCGGGCGTCTGGCAAATTTTAAGCTTAATACAGCGTGTCCCAAAGAAATGTATACCCACTTTCTTCGATAATACCAGCTATGAGGATAATAAATATATTACTTTTATATGTTTTTTAATAAAGAATTTTCTCCTGAATCTAAATATGTAATTATTTTTATTAAAAATTGAAGAACAAAAAAGTTACAGATGTTTAAATTATAATTATTATTTTCGAGACTTCATGTGCGATATTTTCTAATATTTTAACCGACTGTTTTGAGATACTTATGTTTGGTGTTGATATTGAAGCATAAATGTTGTAATTATTAGTTAATTCAAAAAATTTACAAATTCCATGGTTAAATGACACTTTATCTAAGATGTTCGACGTCCTCCAGAACGTTGTTTTTGTAAGTTTTGCACAGTGCCGTCGGTTTCAAACTTATCTCGTATACATGCAAAAATATTAGAAAATATCGCGCATGAAGTCTCGAAAATAATAATTATAATTTAAACATCTGTAACTTTTTGTTTTTCAATTTTTAATAAAAATAATTACATATTTAGATTCAGGAGAAAATTCTTTATTAGAAAACATATAAAAAGTAATATATTTATTATCCTCATAGCTGGTATTATCGAACAAAGTGGGTATACATTTCTTTGGGACACGCTGTATATAAGATGTATTTTAAAAAGCTATTTGCTGGGCTGTAAATAAATAATTTTCAGTAAATAATAAATACCTAAGCGGGCGAATTGAAATTAGCTCGTGGGCGAAATTTCGCCCGCGGGCGAGGGTTTCCCCACCCCTGGTCTAAGCGAAGACTGTCACTGGTGAGAAAACTGCTTACTCCTCTAATGGGTGCTGGTGGCATGGCTGCCCACGTCCTGAGTGTGGAATCGTAGGAGATACCCATGGCAGATCTCCTGCCGATAGTCTTGCATGGACCCGGACCCGCCATCAGCTTATAAGCTCTCAGTTCACTCACAAGGTAATGTGGGAGCACGAATATGAAGCACGGATGGAGACAGATGGGCAGTACCGTGAAGAAATAAACACCATCAAACGTTCAATGGTGTTGGATCCTCTCAAATGCGGCGATAGTTTGTTCGGCGGACATACAAACCCCTTCAAACTATACTTTCCACCTGCGGATAGCGTGAAACTCCATTACTACGACTTCTGTTCTTTATACCCCTACGTGATGAAGAACAATCCGTACCCCATAGGAGCACCTGAAAAGCTGGTGGGACCTGCCCTGTCCACCATCGAAGAGTTCTCAGCTAATTTGAACAATAACTATTTCGGCCTTTCTTTCGTAGATGTACTCCCCCCCCCCCCCGCGATTTATGGATGCCAGTCTTACCCGTCGTTATAGACCAAGAACTCATGTTTCTCCTGTGCGTGAAGTGCGCAGAGAAGAACAATGTGGCCTGTAATCATACATCCAACCAGCGGAAGATCAGAGGCGTATATACAGGTCCCGAGCTGCCCCTAGCCGTTCGCCACGGTTACAGAATATTGAAGATATATGAGGTGTGGAGGTTTCAGAAGCTCTCCAACCTTTTCACACCATATATAAACACTTTTTTGAAGGATAAGGTAGAAGCATCAGGGTATCCACGAGGAGTTGAGACCAAAAATGAAAAATCGGCGTATATTCAGCGTTACCGTGATCGTGAAGGGATACAACTTGAACGGTCCCAAATTGTAAAGAACCTAGGCAAGCGCTTCAGTGCCAAGTTGTGATTAATAGTCTTTGGGAGAAATTTGGTCAGTATACAGACAAGGGGAACGTCCATCTAGCCCAAAGTTATAGCGAGGTGTGGGATTAAGTCAACGGTTCCGATAAAGAGGTCATGGAGATATCACGTGTTACAAACATACCTGTAGCAAGTTTCACAACAGCATACCCTCGCATCAAACTTTGGGGAATACTGCATTCTCTTGGGCAGAGGGTTCTGTACGCAGACACAGATAGTGTGATAATCACGGCGAGAGAAGGTGAATACATGCCACCTATTGGGGAAATCCTCGGAGAGTTGACTGATGAGATCAAGGACGAGTATGGAGATCGTGCCTACGCTGATTCTTTTTTCTCAACAGGCCCAAAAATTTACGGGGTACGGATGAAGGTTGGGGTGGAAGTGACATATATCGTGAAAGCTAAAGCCATCACGCTTAACCAAGCGAACCGGCGGATCGTTAACTTTGATTCGCTGAATTAACTAGTGAGCTTAGAAGATGAGTGTGACCAGACACCCCAACTGGCTGTTGGGACTCAATTTTCGGGCACAGAAACTTGGGGGCGTGAAGGAGTTTAGGGGGACGAAAGTGTGCCGTAACACATATAGGAAACGCTACCAGGTGCCTGACACCTACGATACGGTACCCTTTGGGCTCCATGGTCCTTGAATGTTTTGCTATATATATGTCTTGTTACTTGTTGACGATATGTTCATTTATTTATTACGTGTATTTGAATATATGCCATGAATTAGAAACTATTTACTTGTTGACGATGTGTTAATTTATTTAAAATAAATCATGTTTCAGTTAGCGTTCCATTTTCTCCTTTGTGTGTGTGTGGTGTGTGTGTGTGTGTGTGTGTGCAGTAGGAAAGCTAAGCACCGCCCACTGTATACTCAATCAAAGGGGTCACGTGATTCCTGCCACTATTTGGTCATATCTCTGCCCTGCGTCCTCAGTTGACCTCAACAAGTCGTGGAGCTCAGACGTGTATTTTGAAGAATTCTCACGTAGACGGAAAATAGCGATGGCTACCTTTGATATTACGTGCTCGACATTCATGAAGTGGTATTCGATAAAATCTACAGATGTGGTGAACACTCAAAGAATCCGTAGTCCTCCCTCCTTTGAGGCTTCTAAGGCCCTATTGAACCGAGCGAAGCGTGAGGAGCAGGAGGTCCAAATACTCTACGGATATTCTGGCGAGAGCAATGCGGGCTTTCGTGGCTCAAACGATGCAATGGACTACGTCATAGGATTAAACTGCGTAAAGGTACACATCCCCCTCGAAGTGAAAGAAGCATCACGTGCAGAAGTGAAACAACCGGTGTGGGTTGTGAACCTTGTTGACGAATGGTATGACAAGCGGTATTATGTCATGTTACATCACACCGAGTACGCATACCCTGCGTCTGAGAATATAAATCTTGTTATCATGGAGAGTCTAAAATATTTTTACCATTACGTTCATATATATCATGTATATATCATGATGAGGTTTGCAGTGAGGTTGTGGCTAAAGGATTGTGCGAGTTTTTAATAGAGTTGAGATTGAGTATCGCTTGTTAAGCAAAAACGACAGATCTAGACACATGTTTCTCTCAAATAGAGGGCCGGAGTGTTAATGAAATGTGCGTAGTTCGTGAAAATACAATGTTGAATACCCCTGAACGAAGATGTCTGGTGCGCATTCCCGGGAGTGGGAGTGATAAAACATTAAAGCCGATACTGCTTCATGTATCGCTGATGGAAAATTTCTCTAAACGAATGCCCGGTATAATGGGATACAAGTATTCATATGATTCTTTCATGTTGGAACAACCCCGTACACGAATCACTAACGCTGGGCATAACGCACTGTGTGACTCGTTCCCCCACCCCTCCCACCAGGCCAAACCGCGCACCGGTTGCTCATAGTCACCTCAGAGCTTGACCTGACTGGACGTGCACTCCTCACAATAGAAAACCAATATATGATGGAGCTTCCGTTGAGCAGTATCATCAATGCCGTATACAACGTGTCCGTGAAGTAAGTGCGTGTGTTCAGGCGTAAAACCGGCGCTGTTAATTATGTACTTGAAACGAGTTGCAGACAATCAAACTCTGGTAAACGGAACGTAATTTATTTAAGTGTTGAGGAGATGAACAGAATCTTCGTGGTGGTTGAGAAGTGGGGTGAGGACCGTTATAAAATACCTGCAGGTGTAGGCACAAGAAGAGAGCAGATTAGTGATGCATCCTCATACGCTGTTACCTGTACGTTGTTTATAAATCGAGACCAGCCATGCATTGATATACGATTGATGTGGAAGAATGCAACTGATAATAACGTCATTGTCCCCACGCGAAACCATTTCATTCTCGATGGAATGTTTGAAATCGTCGGTTTCCGCAAGCTAAAGCCTATATTAGACACGCGTGTTGCCGATATGTTTTATTTTGACACGGTTCTTGAATACGCATACACCACTCTGCTCGGTGGGTTTACCGAGTGCAGGACTGAACAAGGCAAGAATGGATTGGAACTGGATGCGTATTTAAAAGGTACTGACTCTTCGAGATATCTTGAACTTTGCTACAAAGGACTTGAGCGGTACAGGAATGAGCTCACCTACACTGTTCATCCTGAAGAGCTATTTCTTTATATAATGGGCAGCTGTAGGCACGATTTAGAAGAGTACTTCAATTGTCGATATGCGTTGTGAAGAAGGGTTCACCGTTGAAAAGCTCGGATTTGAAATAAATCCTCGTTTGGAAAGGAGTGTTTATAAACTTGAGTTTAATAACGATGTTGTGGAAACGATGCCCTCTTTGTGCGTGCTTTTAAATGTATTCTAACCGTGTTTAAAGAGAGTGTTAACTTGCTAACCAATTGTAAAGTGGGTACGAAAATACTGTTAAACCATCTGAAAGACCTTTACATTGAGTATAGACACCCGCGTACTTTGAGTGGTGAAATAATGTTAAATCGTATTTATTGCATAGTACAAAGCAACGAGGATGTAACTGTAGACTCGGTCACATGCAAGTTTAGTATTTTAATTAAGCGCAGTAGACCATAAAGCGCTTATATTTTGATGTGTATATATATATTATCCATGTATTGGATTTCTTCTGCACTATTATTTTGAAGTTTATATATAAGTGTGTAGATGCGCGTACATATATTAAACATGTATATAGATTTCCCCTGTACTATTATTATTATTATTTTTTATGCTATATATAAAGGTGTAGATGCACGTACATATATTAAACGTGTCTATAGATTTCTACTGTACTATTATTATTATTATTTAAGAATATATATATATATATATATTCCTCTCTTACAGTGTGTATTTTGGGTGTATATAGATTTCTTCTACTATTATTATTTTGAATGTATATTTATCTCCTATATATTTCGAATAAGTGTATACTAAATAATTGATTCCATGTTAAATAACTCGACTAAATAAACAGAATGACGTAGTTGTGTTTTATTATTCAAAGTATATATAAATGATATTATTTGATTATTCTACCCTAAAATTAACGACACTACAAAAGTTATATATATTTGCATTGACTTCTAAACCGACTGGAACTGGCAAGAACTTCATTATACGGAGAACATCTCCTCTCCATTAGATATATACAAATTAAATAAATAGTGCAATCTGGCAACTGTTCTTATGGACTCCATCGGATATATATATATATATATACCGGTACCTTTATATATATATTGCCTTCTAAGCAAGCCAACACTTTTTCTTTTTTCTTTGTGGATGAGCATGAGCATCTATTCTCTCTCTCCATTAATATATATATATATATATATATATATATGTACTCCTCTCTAAACAAGCCAGATTATGCCTTCTAAGCCAGATTAAGCCAACTGGCTGATTAAGATTTCTAAGCCAGCTGAGGCTGTTAAGAACTTTAGTATGCGACGAGATATGCCTGCAAAAAGATCTTCTCTCCTCTCTCCTCTCTTTCGCTTAGGCTACCTTCCTAGGTCAGGGTACCCCCTTTGGGGGCAGGTCATTCTCCCGGACCAACCCCCTCTCCCACTTCATGCAGCTTGAGGGCTAAACACCCTCTCCCTTGTTTGCATACCCCTTCCCCCCATGGATGCCCTTCCCTTTCGCCGATGGGTGCCATCCCCTCCCCCATGGGTGCCAACCCCCCTTCCCTTTGTAACAATTGATCAACAGTGCATTTGAATTTGCACTCTCCATTTTGCGGGCATACTACCTGAGGCCTTGATTTTAATATAGAAAGTTCCCTTCTAGTATTTATACTATTTCAGAGCAGTTAGAAGGTTTGAATTACCTTTTTCAACCTGAACTGTAATTAATAAAAAGTGGAGTAAAATATTGTTAATGAGTCTAACCCTAAACAAAATTATGCATGTAAAGTTAATAAAAGTAGTAGCACAACTTAATTACGCAACTCGTCACATCATTTTCATTAACCACATTAACATTGGAAATTGTAATTATAATCAGTAATTATAAAATGACGAGTTGTGTAATTCATACTGTTAGAAAGTGTAACTTTTTCACAGTATCATTATCACCACTGTTATTTTCAAACGAGCATCGTAGAACAGAATTCAGGTTGTAAGTACACTCGACACAAAGGTGTTGAGAGGACAGGGAATAGAAAAAAATGAAGTCGTAAAAGTAAACGAAGAAAAAATAAAAAGGTTTCGTAATGCCCTTTCTGCGGATAATTTAGCGTTGTTTTGGAAGGAAGTGGAACAGATAGTGATCAACATAATGAGAGAATAGAAAGGAAAGGGACAAAAAGAAGAGAGAGGCATCAGGCCAGTTTTTTTGGTATGAGGAGAGAGAGAGAGAGAGAGAGAGAGAGAGAGAGAGAGAGAGAGAGAGAGAGAGATTTTAGAAATTTTTTGCGGATGTTTGCCAGTTGTATTCGCAAATTCTTAGTAAGAAGTTTTTTCAAAGTACTTTCAACAAAATTTCACCTTTCGTTATGCCTACGTTATAAAAAGTTATCTTATATTACATATTGTCTCAGTGTTCTATAAAATAGCTTAATCCAGTCAAACATATTAAGGATAAAATGATAAACACATATCGAAGTTTGGTTACCTATAAATTTGAGTTTGAATTATATACCTTAGCCTGTTCGAACTGGTCTTGAGTAGATTCGTCGCTTGGGGGATTTCGTCACCAGGACGAATCTACCCAATTGACGATCGGGACGAAACTATCTGAGAGTCAGGTCTTATAGGCTAAGGTTAAGAATAATGGACAAATTTTTTGTTTCATTTAAAAAAAAGGATCTTTTCCTTTATAGCACCAGTTAGGTCAACTTTACGCCTTCACGATTGGTTAGGTTAAATCGTGATATTTTCGTTAGTTTTAACGAACACATCACGGCTGTAAGGCTGTTCAGGTCTTGGGGTAGTTTCGTCCCGATCGTCAATTGGGTAGTTTCGTTCTGGCGACGAAATTCCCAAGGCGACAAATCTACCATAAACCGTTCGAACTTCCCTTGACTTAAGCTAGGAAATCTTATATGTACTACTGTTAAATTTAATAATGTAAGTTTTTCCATGTTTTTAAAGGTTTTCTTCGTGAAATATATTTCGATTTTCATGATTAAAGTTCTGAAATGCAATATTTTATTTTACCTCTAGTAATATGTAAGTTGTAATGCAACATCATATCTAACATGTTAAATCTCTAAAACTGTTACATAGGCTCAATAATTTAGTTCCGTCTACAAAGTTTGCTATTGAAAAGGAAAATGTGAATGCTTATCACTTTTGGAAGTCAAAATTCGGAGATACACAAATCACTTCAGATTTTAAGTTTTTCATAAGCCTATTAATAACACTGGGTAACAAAATTTGAAAAAATTTCTGTTTATTGTGATTTTTCTGTCGTTTCTTAATGATTTCGGGGCGCTGATTCCAAAAATGATATTGGTTTTGCCCTATCATCAACCGTTTAAAAATATAAGTTGTCACACTTTTCATATGGCAAAGTATTTAAGAAGGCTAACATAAATATTTTCTGAAAATAAAAACGTTTATTGAGCCAAAATTGTTTGACAAACCCAAAATGGTGCAAAGGATATAATATATATCGTGAAGAGAACCGATAAGAGAATAACAAGCCTCGTTATGCAGTGTGCGTTCCTTAAAAATGCACTGAAGAGCGCGACTTCCGCGTATGAACATTCTTATCCTTTCTGATCAGCGACCATACGTTGTCTCCCATCATGGAAGCATCCCAATGGCCCTGGTACCTTTTCTCCACCGTTTGAATATCTTGATGGAATCTTTCGCCATATTCTTCACAAACATCGCCCAGGTTATCACCAAAAAAGTCTAGATGTGAATGCAGATAGTGTAATTTTAAAGACATACGGCACCTCATTTTGCCATAGCACTTAATCAAGTTTGACACTAACTCCTTATAGTTTGGTGTGTTATGGTTGCCTAAAAACCCACGAACCACATCACGGAAAGCGCACCAAACCTCTTTTTCGATCGGAGTCATCTTGGCTTCAAGGTTCTTTGAATTCAACAGCGCCTTGACTTGTGGTCCTACAAAGATGCCAGCCCTGACTTTGGCCTCAGAGAGTTTAGGGAACATGACCCGAATCTGTTGGAAAACTTCCCCTCCAAAATCTAACGCAGTTACAAACTGCTTAATTAGACCCAACTTAATATGGAGAGGTGGTAGCAGAACTATGTCAGGCTTCACAAGAGGTTCCCTGAGTACATTGTAATTTCCTGGTTGCAGTCCTTCACGTGGTGGCCACTGAACTGTTTTATAGTGCTCAGTTGAAGCCCTGCTATCCCACAGGCAAAGAAAACATGAATATTTAGTAAACCCTCCTTGTAAACCTAACAGGAAACCAATAATTTTGAAATCACTACACACGTCCCAGTTATATTGCTCATACCTGATTTGAGTGAGCAGTTGTTTGACATTTTCATAGTCCTCTTTCATTTAAACAGAATGTGCAACTGGTATAGATGGATATTTGTTCCCATTGTGGAGTAGAACAGCTTTTAAACTCCGAATTGAACTGTCAATAAACAAGCGCCACTCTGATGGTATATATGTTAACCCAATAGCTGTAAATAGACCATTAACCTCGCTGCAAAAACAGAGAGAGCCATTGACATCGTAGAACCTTGCAAACTCTTCATGCCACTTTCGGTATACAGTGCTCTTGCAGTCTTCTCCAAGCAAATTCCACTCTTTGAGTTTGGAGATCAGAAGCTCAGACCCTGATTTCGTCAGACCCAAATCTCTAATTAAGTCGTCCAATTCCCTCTGATTTGGAAAGTGAGGGTTTGCACTGAAAGTTACTGTATATTCTTCATCATGACTGTCCTCATCAGCCGACATCTCAGATGAGCTAGCTGCATCCTCATTTTCAACCTGCAAAGCAAAGAAACAAAATATAGGCATAGCTATATATGTAGAAGAGCATGAGCACTAAGAAAAATCGACACATAATGACTCACAGTCTGTAAATACAGAAGGTAAAGTACTGGATAGATACCTGGTACAGGAGCTATGGACGACGCTATGCTTGGATACTGAAGAGTCTGCCTTCCTTTAACTTTCCTGTACTTAGAAACATCTACCATGCAGTGGTAGCAATCGTCGTGGTGGCTCTTTGGTTCTCTCCATATTATGGGTACCGCAAAGGGCATTGCCTTGCGTACTCCCCGCAGCCACCCTTCAAGTGTGGAGCGGCAGCTTCCACAGATCACATGGGGTGCCCAGGGCTTAGCTTGGTCACCCATAGGCATACCCAAATAGAGCCGATACGCGATCCAGAACTTGGTGCCTTTCACAATCTTGTGCGATACTTGCTTGGGGCCTATGTAATACCCACAAACGTAGCAGAATATATCCGGCGAGTGTTTACAAGCTCTAGTTGCCATTCTCTTTACCAAACTGTACTACATTAATAATAACCTGCAGATATAGAGAGAAGAATTATTAAATCTGCAACAGATTCCAGATTCCAAAAAAAAGATGTATTCACAACACTGAAATAATGTTCGCAATAAAAAAGGATCGATAACACTCAAATCATCAGCACGGAGAAGCACAAAAACACAGTACCTCAGTGCTGGTAACCATTAGACAAACAACCTGCTTTCTTTGTGTGCTCACACTTACTGACTTCTCAGACTCTGCGCTCTTCTTTATATAGTACAGTGGAAGTTTCGAGCAATTTCTAGAGCAAGAAACTGTCAACGAACATCCGGATTGTTCTCAACAATTCCTGATTATTCTGATATTGCTGCGCCCATAATAACATTATACTGGTAAAACATGAAAAATGGATTATCTCTGAAACTATTGATGATACACACAAACCAAGGCCAGATTTGGACTCAGCGCCCACAAATGCATATACAAACATAAAAAATTCTATATAAACAGAATCAGTGTTACACAGTGTAATAGCTCTTAAGTTCACTTTTGTTATGACTATCATCCCTCGATAAAATCTTCATATTTATCTTTTATGTTTCTCAGCGAATTAAGAAGTGTTAGTCCTGAATTTTTAGATTCTGAGTTATGCGATATTATGAAAAATAGCATTAAACTATGTTATCCTGTTCCATTTCTAGAAAATTGTTTAAGCAAAGCTAGAAAAAGTCATTATAATACAGTAATTCACAAAGAGTTTGATCATAAAAATATCCTTAGCTTCGGACCTTACTTTAAACAATGGAATTAACGTAGTCATTAAGTATGAAAATATTGTTAAATATCACCTAATAAAAACAGCCCATATAATGCAGCTGGCTGTGTCTACTCGAATGGATATAAACAATACGACTCAGTTTACCTAGGTCAAAATGGGAAAACTTTAGACGTCAAAGTAAAACAATAAATATGCTTGTAGAACGGCAAATAATTTTGATGGCTTGTTTAACAATATTTATAGATATAATCATAGTATTAATTAGGAAAGTTGTAAATTTCTAGCAAAAAATACACATAACTGAAAGGAACATTCTGGAATGTGCATTCATATACTTTATAAATAGTTCCAATAACAGTTCTGGAACGTATAAAATGGACCAAATCTTGCTAAAATATATTTCTCCTTTGATCACTACTTGTTAAATTTTGACGAATCTCTCCTATTTTGTTTACGCTGTACAGAGGTATATATTTTCGGCTTCTGGGCTTTCTCCTTCATTCCTTAACGAGGTGTACTGTTGAATACACGAAAGACCTTAGATTCACTTTTTATTTTTCTTTGTGAATGTGTATTTTATATATATATTCAGTGGTGTAGTGCTGTGGGAACGCGTGGGAACGGCGTTCCCTTACTTTTTTTGGTAGACGGAACGGCGTTCCCTCACTATTTCAAATAAATCCGAACTTACAAATCTCTAACGTCATGAAATTTTAATTCCCACCCCTAGAAGAAATATGAGAAAGAATCATTAACTGTTTCATTTCTTTTAGCTTCGACTGAGGCAATGCTAGCCTATAAAGATCTGGTGAAACAGTCTCCACGGCGTAACAGTTGTTAACTTTTTTTTAGTTAATCATTCCAGTTGTTAGCTATTTTTATTGATCGTACTGGATGTCATATACCTAATGACACTGGAAATACTGCATCTTCAACCTTGGAATATATCCTAATATCCAGTGCATATGACCTCAAAATATCCCTGAAATTGGTCAGATTTCAAAAGATTTCCCGGGGGGCTTACAGTGCCCCCGGACCCCCAGCTGTATGGGCTCGCCGCGCTCGCCATTGTCCCCCCCGCATCTGAGTAACACTTTCAAAATGCGTTCCCTCACTTCTTTATTTAGCACTACACCACTGTATATATATATATATATATATAAAGATAATTTAGGAACACCTTATATATAATATAGAAAACGAGATTTATTATTCAGGATTGTATGTATCTTTAGGTTCTATAATTTGTCTGTGGTTTAATTGCATTGTTTCGTTTAAGTACATATTTGTAACGGTAAAGTTAGGGTCAAGTTACGGGGCAAAGTTACGTTGATTAAAGTTACTTGCGAATCACGTGAAAGTTACTGACAAAGTATTACGGAAATGTTGTGTGGGAGTTACCCGTATGGTAATTCGAGTGAAGTACTACAATATATATATATATATATATATATATGGCGCAAAAGTTAGGGGTCAAAGGGTCATCATTGCATAAATTATAATTTTTTTTAACTAAAAATGTAATTTTTATTTAAAAATGGTGGCGGAAAAAATTCATTTTCTTTTCCTTCTTAAACTCCTGACTTTTGCGCCACCCTGTATATAATCTGCATGTTACGACTAAAATACCCTTTTTATATGATCTTATATTTAAATATTTTTATATAAAATTGTAAAGTTTAAAAGAAAAATGTTGAAAAACGAGAAAAGGGCCATGTTTTTTTTTTAAATCATCATCAAAGGATATAATTTAATTTGAAAATCTGAAATAAAAAAAAAAAGCATTTTCTTTTAAGTCCATAAAAATTTTAAAATTTTCTTCTTTTTGTTTTCTAGTGATAAAATTTTTACTTTTTTTTAAGTATTTATGAAAGTAAAGTTGAAAACATCTTTTGTTGTTTACAACACATACGAGTACATTTCTCGTCCAAGTTTATAAAATTCAGATATTGATGTTTCTCAAAGAAGTTCGAACCGTTGTTTATTTCTTCCTCAGGTTTCTTTCAGGAGGGGGAAAAGGTGGGGTTACAGAAAAGAGAGGGAAGACTAGGTCCTAAGAGACCTAAACTTCAAGTCATTTATTTCTTTTAAAACCATCATCACGCTCGTTTGAGAGGAATCAAATCTTAACTCCAGTCCGAGAGAGTGATGGAAGGCGCTGGCTGAATTGAACTTGCGAACGTGGAATTAGTTTGTTTTCTCTCCTTGGGAAGGGAGATTAGGTTGCAGGACAGTTATAATGATACTTTCCGACACACTTTTTCGCCATGCTTAGTGCTGGTGATTGAACGAGAAATTTATTCGCCTTGCTGAAAATACTGTATACACTGGTGGTCGTGATTTGGAATCCACGTTAAGCTGTAGGTTGAAGGTAGGACAACAAACTTCACCTTCATCAAAATGAACAAATCGAGAGAAAACGAAATCCAGGTTCAACTATATATATATATGGGATGAATTTCACAATTAAACACATGAAATGAATGAATAATGTAAACCCACAAGAAAAAAAAAATGATTCCAAGGCCTTTCATGTATTCAGAAGTACACCTCGTCACGGAATGCATTCCCTGACGAGATGTACTTCTGAATACACGAAAGGCCTTGGAATCATTTTTCTTTTTCCTTGTGGGTTTGTATCATATATAATATATAACAGTATATATATTATATTATATATATATATATATATATATATATGAAAATTATTTCACGAAAGTAATACATGAAAAATATTTATGATGAATAAAACCACGAAGGAAAGGAAACACAGAGTGGTGCTCAAGCGCTTTCGTCTAATGACATCCTCAGGAACACTGAAGTAAATAAAGAGTTCAAGACTATATATAGGTTACAAAAAAAAAAATATATATATATATATATATATAGAAATAAAAATTGTGGGAGGAGCATACAAATTTGTAAGGAAAACTACCAATTTTAGCACTTTGCCGAATTCTACACAAGATCAAATGGATTGTTTACAACCAATTTTATAGATAATGCCTGAATGATATATAGGTCACAAAAAATAAAACAAAAAATAAAAATAAATTTAAAAATAAAAATTGTAAGAGGAGCATACAAATTTATAAGGGGAAAATTACCAAAGTTTTAGCACTCTGCCCTTCTTGTCTAAATCCCGTTCTGAACGAATTCAAAACAACAGGAGAGTTGAAAAAGACCTTTGCTCTTATTAAAGTTATTTTGCTCATGTTAAAGTTATTTTGCTCATGTTAAAGTTATTTGGATAATAGCAGATTCAAGAATATTTCTATTAACAATATTGCTAGAGTGAACAAAACTGAAGCATTATTCCATTCAATACAATGGGATAACTCTGACAAATGGACAAGAAGGGCACTGGACGACTTTTCCGTTCTAATGGAATATTGATGCTGTTTTAACAAAAAAGTAAAAAAGCAAGCTCAAAATGTGTTTTGAACCTTTTTTCGAAAAACATTAGTGACGATGCAAAAAGTGCCCTTGGATTTGGTATGTCCTTTTTTATTGTTAAAAACCTTCTGCTTTACAAATTTGTTATAGTCTTGCTTGTTTTGAAAAACAGTGTAATCTTCCTCAGTCTTTGGTTAACATAGTTAAAGGCCTTGTCTATAGTGCTGCGAATAGTACTTACGAAGATAACTTTCCTAAGCGTTTTCGCAATAGCTTCTCACAATTAAAAAAAGATGAACTCCATATTACTAAAGCAGACAAGGCTAACACCATAGTTATTATGGACAAAGTGGACTACATTAGAAAGATGAACGAGCTGCTCCAGGACCCCGCCACATACAGAAAACTTAAGAAGAATCCGCAGGATGACGTCATCAAATCATTCAATAGTGGCTTGAAACGCATTCTCAAAGATCATAAGGACTTAATTCCGCTTTTCATGTCCACTTCACCTTCTCTTCCGTACCTTAACGATCTTATTAAAACCCACAAACCTGGCAACCCTATGCGCCCTATTATTAGCTCGGTGGGCTCTATTACCTATAAACTCTCCAAGTGGCTTGTCAAAGTCTTGTCCCCCATTGTCGGAACTATCTCTGATTCAATGTAAAAAATTCCCATGGATCTTACTGAAAAAATTGAATAATTACGCACTGAAAACCAACGATAGATCGATCAGTTGTGACGTTTTCATTGTTTACAAAGTGCCGATTGACGATATGCTTGACTTCTCTCCCGAGAATTACATAAGTACGACCTGCCACCTGCACACATCGTTTGGAACTATAAGCTTTGCATGAAAGACTGTAAATTCACTTTCAATAGCGAGTATTATCAACAGGTTTTTGGGATGGCCATGGCAACCCCTTGTCGCCCCTCCTCTCCAATATTATATGGAGTTTTTCGAAATTACTTACATTGACGAGAATCCTGGGGGTTGGCATCCTTGGTTGCGGTACGTCGACGATATTTTGTGTATCTGGCCCATGAATCGTGACCTGGATGACTTCCTCCTTCAGTTAAATGATCAAGTCCCCTCCAATTAATTAAGTTTACTTTAGAAGTGGAACAAGACAAATCAATCCCGTTTTTGGATGTGCATGTATACAGGGAAAGCCCAGGTTTTAAGTTTAGTATTATCGGAAAAAAAAAAAAAAATTGTCCTACGTTACACTTTTACTCTGGACATGACACCCCCATTAGAAGACCATATTTTTCTCAATGTTTCTCCGCTCTCTTAGGATCGCCAGTCCGGAATACATCGATGCCGAATTGGAAAAAATCAACGGTATTGGAAGTGATCTGTGCTACCCACCTGCGTTTATGGAATCTTGTCTTAACAAGGCAAAACGAACCTTCTATCGTGTGAATAATAACACTCGCACTTTGTCAAAGAATATTAAGTACTTCCATTTTTCCGGGCTTTTTAGTGCATTGCTAATGTACTTAAACTTTTGGATATTAGTTTAATATTTCAAATAACAATATTGTGGAAAAAATATCTAGTAAAAAATAGCCCTACAATAATTCAGGCAATATCTATAAAATTGGTTGCAAACAATGTGATTCCTTTTACATGGGTCAGACGGGAAAGGATTTGCACACGCGTGTAAAACAGCAGTAATATTCCATTAGAACGGGAAAGTGTCCAGTGCCCTTTGTGTCCATTTGTCTAGTTATCCATTGTATTGAATGGAGTAATGCTTCATTTATTTTCACTCTAGCAACATTGTTAATAGAAATATTCTTGAGTCTGCTATTACACTGGGTAACAAAATTTGAAAAATTTTCTGTTTATTGTGATGATTTTTCTGTCGTTTCTTAATGATTTCGGGCGCGCTGATTCCAAAAATGATATTGGTTTTGCTCTAAATCAACCGTTTCAAAATATAGGTTATCACACTTTTCATATAGCAAAGTATATAAAGAAGGCTAACATAAATATTTTCTGAAATAAAAACATATTGGAAATTAATGTTATTGAGCCAAAAATGTTTGACAAACTCAAAATGGTGGTGCAAAGGATATAATATATATCATGAGGAGAACCGATAAGAGAATAACAAATCTCGTTATGCAGTGTGCGTTCCATAAAATGCACTGAAGAACGCGACTTCCGTCCGGGTATGAACCATTCTTATCCTTTCTGATCAGCGACCATACGTAGTCTCCCATCACGGAAGCATCCCAATGGCCCTGGTACCTTTCTCCATCGTTTGTATATCTTGATGGAATCTTTCGCCATGTTCTTCACTCACATCGCCCAGGTTATCACGAAAAAAAGTCTAGATGTGAATGCAGATAGTGTAATTTTAAAGACATACGGCACCCCATTTTGCCATAGCACTTAATAAGTTTGACACTAACTCCTTATAGTTTGGTGCTTTATGGTTGCGAAAAACCCACGAATCACATCACGGAAAGTACACCAAGCCTCTTTTTCGATCGGAGTCATCTTGGCTCAATGTTCTTTGAATTCAACAGCGCCTTGACTTGTGGTCTTATAAAAGATGCCAGCCTTGACTTTGGCCTCAGAGAGTTTAGGGAACATGATCCGAATCTGTTGGAAAACTTCCCTCCAAAATCTAACGCAGTTACAAACTGCTTAATTAGACCCAACTTAATATGGACAGGTGTAGCAGAAACTATGTCAGGCTTCACAAGAGGTTCCCTGAGTACATGTACTTTCCTGGTTGCAGTCCTTCACGTGGAGGCCACTGAACTGTTTTATAGTGCTCAGTTGAAGCCAGCTACCCCACAGGCAAACAAAACATGAATATTAGTAAACCCTCCTTGTAAACCCTAACAGGAAACCAATCATTTGAAAATCACCACCACACGTCCCAGTTATAGTTCATACCTGATTGAAGTAGCAGTTGTTGACATTTCATAGTCCTCTTTTTTGAACAGAATGTGCAACTGGTATAGAGGGATATTTGTTCCCATTGTGGAGTAGAAAAGCTTTTAAACCCCGAGTAGTTGAACTGTCAATAAACAGGCGCCACTCTGAGGGTATATGTGTTAACCCAATAGCTGTGAATAGACCATTAACTCGCTACAATAACAGAGAGAGCCATGACATCGTAGAACCTTGCAAACTCTTCATGCCGCTTTCGGTATACAGTGCTCTTGCGGTCTTCTCCAAGCAAATTGCATTCTTTGAGTCTGGAGGTCAGAAGCTCAGACCCTGATTTCGTCAGACCAAATCTCTAATTAAGTCGTCCAATTCCCTCTGATTTGGAAAGTGAGGGTTGTACTGAAAAGTTACTGTATATTCTTCATCATGCCTGCCTCACCAGCCGACATCTCAGATGAGCTAGCTGCATCTCATTTTCAACCTGCAAAGCAAAGAAACAAAATATAGGCATAGCTAATATAGAAGAACATCATCACTAGAAAAGTCGACACATAATGATCACAGCTGTAAATACAGAAGGTAAGTAATGGATAGATACCTGTTCTGTGGACGTGGTATTGGAAGGACCTTCGCCATGTGGTACAGGAGCTATGGACGACGCTATGCTTGGATACTGAAGAGTCTGCCTTCCTTTAATTTTCCTGTACTTAGAAACATCTACCATGTAGTAGTAGCAATCGTCGTGGTGGCTCTTTGGTTCTCTCCATATTCTGGGTACCGCAAAGGGCATTGCCTTGCGTACTCCCGCAGCCACCCTTCAAGTGTGGAGCGGCAGCTTCCACAGATCACATGGGGTGCCCAGGGCTTATCTTGGTCACCCATAGGCATATCAAATAGAGCCGGATACGCGATCCAGAACTTGGTGCCTTTCACAATCTTGTGCGATACTTGCTTGGGGCCTATTAATACCCACAAACGTAGCAGAATATATCCGGCGAGTGTTTACAAGCTCTAGTTGCCATTCTCTTTACCAAACTGTACTACATTAATCATAACCTGCAGATATAGAGAGAAGAGTTATTAAATCTGCAACAGATTCCAGATTCCAGAAAGAAGATGTATTCACAACACTGAAATAATGTTCACAATAAAAAAGGATCGATAACACTAAAATCGTCAGCACAGAGAAGCACAGAAACACAGTACCTCAGTGCTGGTAACCATCAGACAAACAACCTGCTTTCTTTGTGTGCTCACACTTACTGACTTCTCAGACTCTGCGCTCTTCTTTATATAGCACAGTGGAAGTTTCTGGCAATTTATAGAGCAAGAAACTGTCAACGAACATCCGGATTGTTCTCAACAATTCCTGATTATTCTGATATTGTGCGCCCATAATAACATTATACTGGTAAAACATGAAAAATGGATTATCTCTGAAACCATTGATGATACACACAAACCAAGGCCAGGTTTGGACTCAGCGCCCACAAATGCATATAAAAACATAAAAAATTCTATATAAACAGAATCAGTGTTACACAGTGTTATCCAACTTACAAATAACTTTAACATGAGCAAAGGTCTTTTTCAACTCGATCCCGTTGTTTTGAATTCGTTCAGAACGGATTTAGACAAGAAGGGCAGAGTGCTAAAACTTTGGTAATTTTCCCTTATAAATTTTATTTTTCAATTTATTTTTATTTTTTATTCTTTATTTTTTTTGTGACCTATATATCATTCAGGCATTATCTATAAAATTGGTTATAAACAATCCATTTGATCTTGTGTTGAATTCGGGCAAAGTGCTAAAATTGGTAGTTTTCCTTACAAATTTGTATGCTCCTCCCACAATTTTTATTTCTATATTATATATATATATATATATATATATATATATATATATATATATATATATATATGAACTCTTTATTTACTTCAGTGTTCCTGAGGATGTCGTTAGACGAAAGCGCTTGAGCACCACTCTGTGTTTCCTTTCCTTCGTGGTTTTATTCATCATATATATGTATATATATATAATATATATATATATATATATATATACACACTTTAGGTTACTTTGTGTGAGTTTGAACCACGGTTCAGGATCGACCTGCGGTCGAACCCTCTGCAGCATCCCGCCTCATTTGCGGGATTTGGTGAAGGAGGGAATTGCTGTTTGATCTCCTCCTGCCCTCGTACCAGCCACGCATGGCTGGTCAGGGACTTTGCGCAGGAGTCTGTCCAGCTGGTTCTTGAAGTTATTCAGGTTGGTGAGCTGGAGATTCCTCACTTCTTTTGGTAGGACACTGAAAAGCTTTGGGCCTTGTATTCTGAGAGTATTTTCCATTTTCGTTTTCATGGCCCCTTGTCCCACCGCAGCTGGGACCGTACGAAATCTGCCTCTTCTCTCATTCCGGTTTGTTTCTATTTCATTTCTAAGGTTAGGGACAGAGCCCTCAAGTATTTTCCATATGTATATTATTGTGTACCGCTTGCGCCTTCTTTCGGGAGAGTAGAGTTCCAGGGATTGTAGTCGAGTCCAGTAGTCTTCACCTTCCGTTAGTTCTATCTTAGACGTAAAAGTCCTTTGTATAGCTTCAATGTTCGCAATGTCTTGTTTTCTGTATGGGCTTGTAAGTACTGAGCAATACTCAATAATTGGTAGGACTAGACTCTTCCAGAATTTGAGCATGATGTTTGCTTTTCTGTTGCGGAAGCTCCTCCAGAAGATTCCCATTATTTTTCTAGCCGTTGTAATTTTGATGTTATAGTGCTCTCTGAATTCTGCATCCGACGACATTATTACTCCAAGATTCCTGACTTGTGGATTTGGTGTTATCTGGTTGGCTTGCATAGTTTTGTACCTTTTTTCTGTAGCTCCTTGTTATTACCATATCTTAGAAGTTGGAATTTTTCTTCGTTGAACTTCATATTTTGTCTTCTGCCCACTGAAATAATGTTTCAATGTCATTTGTAATTTTCTTATGTCAACTTCGTTCAATATTTCCTTACATATCTTTGTGTCATCTGCGAAGCATGATACAATACTGTCCTTAGTATCTGCATCAATATCTGCAATCATTATTATGAAAAGCAAGGGAGCTAATACTGTCCCTTGTGGGACAGAGCTCACGACTTCCGAGACTTCCGATTCAACTCCGTTTACCACCACTCTTTGCGTTCTTTGCTTCAAGAAATTAAATATCCACCTTCCTAGCTTTCCAGTAATTCCTGTATTCTTAAGTTTGTGTGCTATGATTCCATGGTCACATTCCTCGAAGGCTTCAGCAAAGTCCGTATATATTACATCTATGTTTTGTCCTCGACACAGTGTTTCCAATATTTTCTCCTGGTGGTCTAGTAGCTGAGATAGGCGTGATCTTCCAGCCCTGAAGCCATGTTGATTTGGTTGTATAAATCTTTTTCTTGTAGGTAGTAGGTAGTTTTGCTCTAATTATACGTTCAAAACACTTTATAAGTTGTGAGGTGAGAGCCACTGGCCGATAATTCTTGGGCATTGCTGTTACCACCTTTAAATATAGGGGCAATGTTCGCGTTCTTTAAGGGGAGTGGAATTTGTCCTGTGTCGAGTGATTTCCTCCATCGTAAGTATAGCGGTTTGGCAATGCTCTCTTTGCATTTCTTCAGAAACGTGGCACTCCATGTGTCTGGCCCTGGCGCTGAATTGTCTCGCATCTGTGATAAAGCCGTAATTACATCTCCTTCCGTGAACTCGAAGTCTATTAATAGGTTTGTGCCGGAATTTGTTCTTGGTGATTTGTATCTGTGTCGGAAAATTCGTCTGGGTTTTCCACTTCCATCTCGGACTTAGGGGGTGCCAAACACAGAGTTAAATTGTTCCCAAAGCAGTTCGCTTATTTCTTTCGGGTCATTTGTGTAATCGGCCTCCCCGTCTATCAACGAACCAATACTCTCCTTACACTGCATTTTCCTTTTCGCAAACGTGTAGAAGTATTTGGGTTATTTTTTTATGTTGTTTGCTACCCTGTTTTCCTCCTCGTTTGTCTTATGTATGACAATTCTATTTCGCCAAGTTTACTCTCTAGTTTGAGTCTCTTTGCATCAGTTCTGCATTTCTGGAGATGTTTTACAGTTTGTCTTCGTTGCCTGAACAGTGTCCTCATTTTCCTCTCGAGCGTGATACGTTTTCTTTCCTGTTTCTCTGGAATATGTTTCAATATTATAGGTTTGGTTTTAGTCTCTACTATACATAGTATTTCTTGTGGAGTCTTCTTGTGAAGCAGCAAATCCCAATTTACCTCCTTTAAATCTTTTTTTACGTTATCCCAATTTACTTTCTTTGAATTTATGTTTAAACCTTCAAAATTTCCATCTGCCTCTCTAGGATGTTTTGGACCTCTGGGTGCTAACTTCAATTGTATATCGATGAGGTTATAGTCGGAGAACTTTGTGTGCGTTACTTTTTTATTCATTATTACCTCGTTGTTATTTGTCAAGATTAAATCCAAAACGTTCTCTTTTCTTGTGGCTTCACAGATTTCCTGGGTAAGGGCGTAATGTTCCATAATATCTAATAGCATTGTTGCTTGGGTTCTATCATCTTTATTAATGTTGCCATGAAACTTCTCGACATATAATTATAACTTCGTCATTTTTCTTCCATGATGAATATATATATATATATATATATATATATACGTATATACTGTGCTCCAAAATAGTAGCCACCTTTGTCACTGGGACAACAAAATCACAATTTCAAGGATAACTAAATGAAACAGATGATATTAAACCCTTCATATATTGATCTTCAAGTGAAAGGTAGTTTACTTAAATCAGATGAGTAATCTTTTTACAAATCCAACTTAAACAACGGTTGTTAAAAATAAAGTTTACAATAAGAAAGAAAAAATTGCTATATTCATGTGACTGATCAGTCAGATCGTAATTTTACGGTCAACTTTGGGATCACTCGTCCATTCAGGGTAGGCCTAGGTTAGGCTAGTCGGTGCATTGTTACAGGTTGTATAGGGCTAGGCTAGGCAGGTTAATAAGTGAAGTGCGTCTAGACCTAGACGGTATTGCCGTCACGCAATCAGTTTTGATTTTGCTGGCGAGCGAAGTAAGTTTGTTAATTCCGTTATTTTGTGGTAGTTGTTGTGGCACGTTTAATTAAGGAAGACAAAATTGCTATAAAAAATCTTCACAAGGAAAAAGGTTTCGGTGCTAAAAGAATGGTAACACAGTATCCTAATCGACATTGGTCTGTACCTACAGTATCATGTTTACTGGAAAAAATTCGTGAAACGAAAACTCATGCACGAAAGCCGGGAAGCGGATGACCCGCAAACAGTGATTCTGTAAGTGAACTTATTTGCAGCCAAAAAGACAATCCCCGTTTAGGTTTGAGTGTATGGATAACTTCTAATCGCACCGGCATTAAAAAAAAGTTCAGTGCATCGAACTGCAAAGAAAGGCCTTGGTCTAAAAACAATTAAGCGCTTTCAAGTGTCTCGCATATCTGAACAGTCCAAAGTAAGACGTATACAATGTTACCATCGACTGCTTCGCCGTTTTAGATCAAATAACAACGTGGCTATTATTTAGTTTACGAATGAAAAGATTTTCACTATTGAACGACCTCGACTTACGTAAAACGATAGAGTATATGCTAACGTAAGAAACAAAAAACATATTCCAAACAGCAGGCTCCTTCGAGAGAGCATCACTTCAGTCAATCTGTGATGGTTTCTGTTGGTTGTCTCGTTTAGGAAAAACATCCATTGATTTCGTCGATAAAGGTGGGCAGAGTTATTCAAAACATTACTGTAACGATAAGGTTACGATGAGAATTATGTTTTTGGGCAAGAGGACGCTCCATGTCATCGGTCCCGGCACACTTTTGCATACTTGCAAGGACAATGTCCCGATTTCATCGCACCAGAAGATTGGCCACCAAATAGCCCTGATTTAAATCCAGTTGACTATTGAATATGGGGACGTTTAGTTGCCAGAGTTTACAGATAAAATATTCAATACGTCAATTAACTTTAAGAGTGCATTTTAATAGCATGGAATAAGCTCGAGCAAGACAACATTTCTGCAGCAGTTCGCTAGTGACGAACAAGCCTACAGTGGTCATTCATAATAATGGAGGACATATAAAACACCCTCCTTGTCAGCTATATTTTTTAACAACTATTGTTAAGGTGAGTTCGTAAAGAGACTACTCATCCGATTTAAATAAACTTCCTCTGATTTTGAGGATAATATAAAGGGTTTAATATGATTTCTGTTTCATTTAGTTAACTTTGGAATTGTGGTTTTGTTGGTCCGGTGAATAAGATGACCACACTTTTTGGAAGAAGATTGTATATATATATATATTATATATATTTATATTATACTTTTGTTTTCTTCGACCTGCGTTCGACCCCTCTGCAGCATCCCGCGTCATTTGAGAGATATATGCTTTGGAGTGTTTTTGATGGTTTCGAACGACGGTTCAGGATCGGCCCGCGATCGACCTCTCTGTAGCATCTCATCTAACTTGCGGGATTTGGTGGAGGAGAGAATTGGTTTCCGTTCTCCTCCTGCCCTCGTAGCCAGCTAAGTATGGTTGGTCAGGTACTTTGCACAAGAACCTGTCCGGTGGCTCATGAAATTATCCAGGTTGGTGTGCTGGTGGTTCTCCAGTTCTTTGATCAATACACTGAAAAGTTTCGGGCCTCGTATTCCGAGACTTCAGATCTGACTCCATTTACTACCACTTTCTGCGTTCTTTGAGTTAGGAAATTAAATATCCATCGTCCAGTAATTCCTGTATTCTTAAGTTTGTGTGTTATAATTCCATGATCAAATTTATCGAAGGTTTGATCAAAATCAGTATGTACTGTATTACATTCATGTTTTGACCTCGACACAATATTTCCAGTATTTTCTCTTGGTGGTCTAATAAATGTTACAGGCATGATCTTTCAGCCCTGAAGTCATGTCGATTCGGATTGGATGAATTTTTTTTTTGTAGGTAGTGAGTAATTTTGTCTCTAATTGCACGTTATATATATATATATATATATATATATATATATATATATATATATATATATATATATATATATATATCTTATTCACAATATCGTAGGAAAGAAACACTAGCGTTTAATTTCTCAGGTTCCCCTTTTCCGTATTTTTTTAAAATTCTCTTTTAATAAGAAAATACAAATGAGGGGAAAGAATTTCTCTCTTATTTGCAGTATTTCTTCACTAACTGCATTACTAATGATGTCACGTAATGTCACCATCACAACGATCCAACTCGATCTTTCTCGTTCATTGCAGTCACATTTTAAGATATCTCATTAACGGATCAAGTGAATGTAGTTTATAAAAGCATATACTGTAAATCATGTTACCAGTTATCTTACTTAAACAATGAAGTCATTAATGTCTCTATTCACGAACCACATACCAAATTTAGGTGTTCACTCCTTCCCACCACAAAACCATGAATGAACTAACCAGCCTTTATTGGTATATAATAATAATAATAATAATAATAATAATAATAATAATCAGTCGAGAGAGCCAAAGGTTGACACAACGCTCAGGCCAACTAATGCGGCTCATTTGCGCTAACTCTTGAATTGTTATTAAACAGCACCATCAGCAGTCGAACCCCCAATCTCGGTGTCTTCACTTCGCTTATAGGAAAATAGTGTTACCCATTGAGCTACGGGTTCTACTCACGATATATGTAAGGTGTGTATATATATATATAGATATATATATATATATATATATATATATATATATATATATATATATATATATATATATATATATATTATATATATATATTAGGGTGCGTCACTCTATATAAGGTCAAAATTCAACTTCGATAAATTCTTTTGCGCAACCCGCCAGTTGCACCTACCTAATGGGAAAACACTACTAGTGAATTTTCATTCGATTCGAATCATGTTTAGGGGTCGCGCAACGAAACTGAAGTTTCACTTAAGGGAGAAAGCAAACCATAGCTGGAAAAACGAAAGTCTGAACACATATTTGGACAGCCACAATTGAGAAAAACTGAAATACAGCTTCAAGACGATCATATTCTCATTGAACAAGTTACTCCTCATAAGTTCATAACAATTGTTCACGCCAAGAGCTCTCTCTTGTTTCCTGTTTTCGGGTAAAGCCGGCAGTGATCCTCAACGACCTGAAGCATACACTGAATCTGGTCCTCTTTTTTCGTTCTTCTCGAGGCAGCGAATTCCTGGATGAGGGCGACGCCTTGCTCAGCCAACTTTGTAGGCGTCCAACTCCGGCCAGTGCGCTGGGTCGGTCGTCAGAAATCTGGGTTCAATTTCCAGGTTATCAAAGATCTTCTTGGTCGTGGTGGTGAAAAAAGTAGGAAGGTCTTTTCCAGCTGCCTCGTGTCTGTCTCCTTTCCAGGTTCAAACTGCTGGACCGATTTTCATGAAACTTGGTGACAACACTCTCTGGGATCCCTGGAGTGTTTCTAGCAGTTTTTTTTTTTTTTAGATCCAGTGGTCCAAAAAAAATTATCCCAATTTATCCCCCAAAAATTTATATGGTAAAACACGAAGCACCTAAATTTCAAGATTTTCTCCCATTGATCTTGGGATGTGAAACTCAAAATTTTGATGGTTGCTTTCTTTCGTGAATTTGTTGATCTGCTGGCTGTTCTGTCTATTAGAAAATACAAAATTTTATAGAACTGTGGACTGGTGGCCTCCCCTATCATAAAAGTCTACAAGTAAACCAAGTCCCAACACACTTCGACAGAGTTTCATACACTTTCGTGGAATGAAGAAAATCAAGTTGGTCACTAAATTTAGAAAAGAATATTCTTTTCTAAATTTATTGACCAACTTGATTTTCTTCATTCCACGAAAGTGTATGAAACTCTGTAGGAGCGTGATGGGACTTGGTTTACTTGTAGACTTTTATAGTCATGGTAGATAAAACAAAATTTAACTGCTTCGTGAGCTTCAAGTAAAATCTGTGAATGTGCATTTAAAATTTAATTAAGTGATTCGTGAGCTAATTGTTAATGTTAAACTCTAACTCGCTCAACACTTCCTTAAAATAATTTTCATTACATTTTAGTGCTTGACTATTGTGTTAAAAAAAAAAAAGAATTGGGAATGTTCTGAAAACTTAATTTTTACATTCAAGTCGCATTCTTCTTTGTCAAGAATAAAACATGTTTCCTAAACAATATTCTGGATTATAACACTGCCCAACAAAAAAAACATTTTTTGCTGGTGATTTAATTCTAAGACCTGTTTCTAGATAATATTGATGTGCTGATTTCAAAAATGACCTTAGATTTTGTCCATCACATCAGGTTTTCGTGCAATGTGCAATGCAATATGCCTATTTTGGGTGATCCATGAAGGGCACTTATCAAAATTGATGATTTTTGAGACCTGTTAACAGCTGTTTTGCTGTTAAAATTTTATCTGTGGAATACGCAAATCTGTGCATTAAATCTAAAGGTCATGTACAACATATTAAAATATTGCGTATCTGTGATTTCCCCAGGTGTGAGCGTGACGTCATGATCATGGATTCATTTTTTGCTTATTTAAAAACTTTTAATCACTTTATGTGTCAATATTACCATTGTATATTAAAGTTCACTCCCTGCACAATTGTTTACTTTTCCATGCTGATTCTGAGTATGTAAAAACTTATTTTTTGAAAAGAAAAAAAATTGGGCATAACCCTGCCAAAATGCAATATCTCCGTATTTGATTGCTCGAAAACCTGACGTGATAGGCAAAAACTAAGGTGATTTTTGAAATCAACACACCAAAGTTACCTAAAAACAGGTGTTAGAATTAAATCAGCAAAACTGGTGTTGGGCAGTGTAATACTAACACATATTAGTATTATGACCCAGTCACCCGAAGGCGGAGCAAGTGTAGTTTATGTCCCCCTGTTGTGCCTAATGTAGTTTACGTTCCCCTACTTCATCCTAGTGTAGTTTACGTTCCCCTACATTATCCTAGTGTAGTTTGCGTTCCCCAACTTTGTCCGCGTATAGCTACTCAAATAAAACGTTAAAACTAACGAAAATATTACGACTTAACCTAACCAATCGTCAATTTATATATATATACACACACACACACATATATATATATATATATATATATATTGACGATTGGTTAGGTTAAGTCGTAATATTGGCGCACCTAAAGCAAAAGCACTCCCTGTGTAATTTCTTTATTTATTGTCAGATTTTTATGAAATTTTCAATATAGAGGTTTTCAAATACTAACCGGGCTTCAGTGTTATTCCGATGTCTCCCATTGAAGGCCCGGTTAGGTCAACTGTATGCCCTTAACAATTGGTTAGGTTAAGTCGTGTTATTTTCGTTAAAACTAACGAAAATGACACAACTTAACCTAACCAATTGTCAAGGGCATACAGTTGACCTAACTCGGCCTTCGATGGCGGACATAGGAATAACAATGAAGGCCCGGTTAGGTCAAATGTATGTCCTTCTTTTTTTTTTTTAGGAAACATTTAAAAAAAAATTCAAATTTGTTTTAAAAAATGGTGTGCGTTATCCCGATGTCCGCCTTGAAAACCTCTATATTGAAAATTTAATAAAAATATGACCATAAATAAAGAAATTACACAGGGGGTGCTTTTGCTTTAGGTGCGCCGTAATATTTTCGTTAGTTTTAACGTTTTATTTGATGGATTCATTTAAAAAATGTCTCCTAAAGATCCTAGTGTAGTTTATGTTCTCCAACTTTGACCTAGTGTAGTTTTATCCCCTTTTGCGTCAGAGGGACGTAAACTACACTTGCTCCACGGAAGGGTAATAACAGGATTAACAGCTAGCAAAAACTAGCAGAACTACAAAAATATCCCGCCCGTAGGTTTTTTTTTCACTAGTTGTAGTTAATTTGCAGCTCATGTTGGGATGAACACTTGGCGATACTAATGACTAATTGCTCGTTTTACTTTTAAATCAGTTGACTAGTTTCATTTTGTAGTTAATTAGTAGATATACTAAATTTTGAAAAGCGAAACGAATCATATGGCTGCTCGCACGTTTCGTAGTGACGATAGAGTAACTAGTGAATACAGTAGATTATAAACAAAGTCTAATACTCGTATAAATGAGAAGCCTGCCATTTGCTCTGAGTAAATGCACTATGGTTTTACTGCATCAGTATGATACACCATATTTACACAGTGATACTCACTGATAAATAACTTAACGTTTTAGAGAAATCCAATAAATTATTTGGATCACCTGAAGATCAGGGCCCCCTATCTTTCTTTAGTTAGCCTTATAAGGCTAACCAACGAAAATATCACGACCTAACCAATCGTCAGGGGCGTACAGTTGACCTAACGATTGGTTAGGTCGTGATATTTTCGTTAGTTAGCCTTATAAAACCAACTAAAGAAGGCTGGGGGCCCTGACCTTTAGGTGATCCAATTATTTTAATACATACTAAAACCGTTACAGTTGTAAACACATTTGAAAACTTTTAGAAGAAATGCACGAATTATTATATTAAACATAATAATTGACAAGTTATCTTACATTTGTACATTAAACTGTTATTGTTTCCATTTGTTCCATATATTTTTTTATAAAAGAAGTATAACTAAAATACTTGTATATTTTATATGTACACATGGTCAGGTTACTCTTGTGAAATACGTAATTGTAGTCAGATGCATTATATTTCATAAACAAGTAAGGTGGCCAAATAATATGTCAGTAAGTCTTAGTTACTATAGGTATAGGGTTACCATACGTCCGGTTTTTCCCGGACATGTCCGGGAAAGTTGGATATTTATAACATTGATTTTTGAGGCCATAACACTTGTTCTTATTTATAGATACTCAGTATAGACGACATGTAGTACGCAGTATATATAAGACATTAATACAACGTGAGTTGGTAGATACTGATACAAATACACCCTCCCCCCCATCTCCGGAGTGTCCTCCTTTTTGAAAGTTCAAATATGGCAACCCTAAGTTACTAGTCAATGCACTATTACTATACTGATACCAACAGTCAGATTACTCATGTGAAATATTTCGGGGTAGTTAGATACACTGTTTCTATTAAGAAATAGGGTAGTCAGAAGATGTACTAGTACATTTTAGGGATCACCTGAAGATCAGGGCCCCCAGCCTTATAAGGCTAACTAACGAAAATATCACGACCTAACCTAACCAATCGTTAAGTCAACTGTACGCCCTTGACGATTGGTTAGGTTAGGTTGTGCTATTTTCGTTAGTTAGCCTTATAAAGCTAACTAAAGAAGGCTGGGGGCCTTGATCTTCAGGTGATGCCATTTTAGTTAATAGTCAAATGCACTAGGTATATATTGTTGAATACAGTCATTCTCTCCTTGCGACCGCCTCCAGACTCCGACCACTCCCCTATTGAGGCCAATATAATAAAGACCCGAATTTTCCCCTATACTTACCATTATAATTGTTTTCTTCATTAAAATCACTCCCCTATTCCCCTATTCCATACAACGACCAGCATTTATAGTCCAGGGCTGCAATTAGCATCTCCACAGAACGACCACCAGGTGGTGTAAGGCAGAGCGTAATGTGGTAGACACCGCAAGTCTAGCTCACTTACACGTTGCAATTCAGAGCGATCGCACGTGTTTATACGCTGCTCCTGTTACAGGTTACGTCAAAAATGCTAAAAATTGAGCGTGTTGAACTAACGCTTGGTTAAAAAGTTCGAGTCATACAAGAACACGAAAGCAGTGGAAAAAGTCAACGAAAATTAGCTACAGAATACGAAAATTAGCTACAGAATATGGCGTCAGGAAAACTCAGGTACAGTAGATTTTGAAGAGAAAGGCTGAATACATGACAGCTTATGAAGAAAACCAATCTTTTGCTAGAAAAAGAGTTTGCACCCATTTCGAGATCGACGACTTAGAGGAAGCAGTGTGGTCGTGGTACAAACGCGCTCGTGCAATGCTTATCGCTGTTTCTGGGCCCATGCTACTGTACAAGAGAAAGCGCTTTTGATCGCAACCAAACTAGGGCTGAAAGAATTTAAAGCTGCTTCTGGTTAGCTGTCAAAATTCAAGACAAGGCACGGCATCACTTTCCAGACTATCTCTGGCGAACGAGGAGCTGTAGATACGAACACCTTATATGACTGGAAATCTAAACTGCCTTACAAAGTTACCGTCCACAAAACATCTACAACTTAGACGAGACTGGTGTTGGTTACCGCGGCCTGCCAGACAAGAGCCTTAGCATCAAGGGTGAGCACTGTGTCGGAGGAAAAAAGTCTAAAGAGCGCCTCACTGTCGCTCTCTGCTGCAACATCGTTGGCGATTTTGAACGTGCAATTGTCATCGGCAAGAGTGCAAAACCAAGATGCTTCAAAAACATTAACAGCAAAAACCTGCCTGTCTATTGGTACGCAAACAAAAAAGCGTGGATGACAACTGCTGTTTTCCAAGACTGGGCTAAACAATTCAACAAAAACCTGAAAGCTCAAGGCCGATCTGTGCTCCTATTTGTAGACAGTGCCACTTCCCACAATGACCGAGACCTCACGCTCAGCCACGTCAAGATTGTCTATCTTCCGCCAAACGCAACATCTGTATTGCAGCCACTTGATCAGGGTATCATTCGAGCTTTCAAGTACCACTACAAGAAGCGTCTGATGCGGTGTATCGTGTCTAAGCTGGACGACGGTACCAAACTCACAGACCTTGTTAAATGCGTTACTGTCCTCGATGCTTGCTACTGGATTGACGCTGCCATGAAAGAGATCAAGCCGAGCACCGTCAGCAAATGTTTTGCAAACTGTTCTTTCACAACCCAACCACTAGATATCGACACTAATGATGAAGAAGACAACATCCCTCTTGCCAGACTTTTACAGATCACAAAAGATCACCTGCCAGATGCTATCACTGAACCAGACGAATTAATAAACTGTGACAGCGATCTACCTGCCACTGAAGAACTTGAACATGACTGGAAGGAACAGTTTCTTAATGAGGTTTCTGGTAACAAACCTGCCGATTCAGTCACAAGCGACACTGAAGATGAGTCGGAACAGGCTGAACAACAAAACTGCCCAATCAAATCTTTGTCGCAGCTACTACAGTGTGTAAATGACATTAAACAGTTCTGCATTTTACATCCTGAATTGGCAAACATAGTACCTTTACAAACTGCAACAGAGAACATTGTCCAAACAGAGATGATAAGAATAAGCGGAGAATAATCTCCAGCAAAAAGCAGACCAAAATCACCATTTTTCACTTGAAGTTTCAATTGCAATTCTAATTTCACTGTAAATTTTGGAATGTTTTATTGTTTTAAGAAAATGTTTTAATAAAATGGTTTAATAAAATGGTTTAATGTTTAAATGTCAAATAAATTACACAAAAAAGATTTGGCGATGTGTTTCATACCTTCACGTATTATTATACAGCACGTATATATGTACATGCATCTTCGGTTCTCTAAGGAGACCACCTCCCTACAAAGACCACTTTTGATAAGACCAATGCGTGGTCGTGAAAGGGAGAGTGGACTGTAGTTGAATGATATTATTCATCGGTTTGCGATCTTGTTCACTTGACTAGTTTCAGATTTAACTAATAAATTGAGTAGTTCAGGGCGAAAAGAGTTATGGATAATTTTGGCATGAGTAAGGGTAGTCAATTCACTAATGAGTTTGCGACATTCTTTGTAAACTTAGAATAAGTGACTAGCGGCATAGTAATTTATAGAGGAACTAGCAAAATGACTCAAATTTTTCTTTGTATGGGATTATCTCCCACCAACTTATCTATTTTGGCTATTTTGCCACTACCTTCATATTAAATGATACAGTAAATGTGTGTAACGTCGTAATAGAATATATAGTGTCACAAATATAAAAATTGTCCCGCTTTTATGGAGCTGCCCCGAAGCAAATGTTGCTGGAACTAGTCTGGAGCTGGAAGCCCTTAATATATATATATATAATAGGGGCACTCAATATATTTTTCCCCACCCTTTTTTCTTAACTAAATAATAGGCCATGGGGCTGAAATGTCTTCTGCGCCGTAAATTTGAACTTTCTGCGCTTCACATAACCGCATTTTTCCAGTTTGAACCTCCCTTCCTTGTATAAAACCGCTTTTAAACGCCCTTGTATAAAACCGATGGTGAACGCAGTTTCGAAAATGACGTCTGACAGTTATGTACATCGTAAACAAAGAACTGTTATCGAGTTCTTAACCGCAGAGAAGGAAACAGTTGAAAATATTCACAAACGTCTACAAAACGTTTACGGAGATGCTGTTGTTGATCGAAGTACAGTTGAACCCTGGTCTAAACGTGTGAGATCATCGGAGAGAGGGAGAGTCATCCTCGATGATGAGCCACGCAGCGGTCGCCCGGCATCGGCTGTGACATCTCACACTGTGCAACGTGCTAACAGCATTATTCGATCAAATTGAAGCGTCACATACAAGGAACTATCACTGGAGTTAGGAATTAGTGAAGGAAGTGTGAATACGATAATTCAGCAACTGAGATACTCAAAAGTGTGTTCACGGTTTGTTCCTCGCGAACTGACTGAAGATCAGAAAGCACAAAGAAAAGAAATTGCTTCTGAGTCGTTGGTTCGATACGAGATAGAAGGGGATGACTTCCTTTCATGAACTGTGACTGGGATTAGACTTGGGTACACCACTTTGAACCTGAAACAAAACGCCAATCCATGGAGTGGCATCACGCAGACTTCCCACGCAAGAAAAAGTTCAAAATGGCTCCCTCTGCAGGAAACGTTATGGCCACCATCTTCTGGGACAAGAAAGGGGTGATTCTGGTGGACATTATGAAGAAAGGACAAACAATCAACTCAGAGGCATATATTGCTACCATACAGAGACTCCAGAGACGTATAAAGCGAGTTCGACCGGAGAGAAAACTGGAAGACGTCCTTCTTTTGCACGATAACGTAAGACCACACAACAGTTTGCAAACAAGAGAGGCCCGGATCTGGCACCTTCAGACTTCCACTTGTTTGGGCCAATAAAGGATGCTATTCGTGGAAGAAAGTTTCAGAGTGACGATGAGGTTATTGAGGAGGTTAAGAGGTGGCTCCAGCGGAACCCAGCGGACTTTTACCAGCAATGAATAAAGGCCCTTAGGCCCTTGTTTCGAGGTTGAGGAAAGCCGTAAAAAAGGATGGAGACTATGTGGAAAAATAAAAACTTGTAAAAAAGGTATGTAACTACTTGTGTAAAAAATTCCTGGAACTTACAAGGAAACTTGGAGAAAAAAAAAAAGGTGGGGCAAAATATATTGAGTGGCCTTCGTATATATTTAAAAAATAATTTTTATGATGTTTCACAAATTCTCGTCTTTCGAAGGACGTTCTTTGCATTACCAATATTCGATGTTTGTTTTAAAAATCCCTCGAATCATAAACGATTTTAAATGGAAAATATTAAAAGAAAATACGGGGGCAAATTTTTAAATTTTTCATAACGTGAATATGAGTGAAGTTGTTACCTTAATTAGTAATGTAGAAAGAAGCTGGCAGTTTTAATTAAGACATCACGCAGCCATTCTGAACTTACTTTAATTCAAAATGTGACGATAAAGTCTATTTTTACTCGCGTATGAAAGGCATCCCGAATAAATTAAGAAGTTAATGAAGTTTCTTTGTTTGTGCGAGAAGAAGGAGAATCATCGTGCAAAATCTCAGAAGTAACGAGTGCAGTGAAAACATTTGTAGCTTGAAATGAAAGATTTGTGTAAAATAAAATCTTGAGTCATTTATTTTAAAGTTTCAAATAAAAATATGAGTACTAATTATGATAGTGAAGTATTGTAGCTTGAAAATTCAAGCAATTGATCCTTCTTTCCAATGTTGTAATGTTTCAACCCTTACTGCAAGCCACACTTCCCGTTTCCCAGATCTTCCCCCTTTCTCTCCATCCCCTTTATTCATCCTTTACCCTGATGGTTGCCATGCCAACCAGAAGAAGGGTAGGAGAACTACAAAACTACATACTACAAAGATTTTGAGATTCACTTTAGGTTAATCGTAGAAGAAGAAAGAGGAGGGAAAAGAATGAGGGAAAATGAGAGAAGAAAGAAAAAGTGAAGGAACAGGAAAAGAGAGAAGAAGAACAACAACAAAACAACAATAATAATTTAATCTAACTTAGTCTAACTTAACTTAGCCTAACTTAACATAGCCTAACTTAACCTAGACTAACTTAACTTAACCTAACCTAACTTAGTATATTCCAAGTAGAAGGAGGAAAAAAGAAAGAGAAGAAAGAATGGAAAGAAATACGAGGAGGAGAAAGCAGGAAGATGGTAACAGAAAGAAGAAGCGGCAAAAAGGACTAAGGAGAGGAAAGAAGATGAGAATAATTTATTTATTTTGCCTAAATTTTCATTTCGAGACAACTCGACCATTGCAGAGAAACGTTTTAAACTATCCAGGTAAGAAAACGAGAACGATCTCGCGCACAAACAAACACAATTCATATTATGCCGCTTTACAGAATAAAGGATGACTCATCTGCTCTTCGCTTGATCACTCGCTTTATTAGCTCTTAGGCTTATTTGCTATTAAAGATCGTTTCCAAATTAAAAATCTCTAGCTTTCTTCGTTTCCATAATTTTAAATTTTTGAACTTTTCAGATTTATATACAATTAATTTTTTTTTTTTCTCAATTTATATTTTCTAACATACTCGTATAGTTAGATTTTATATGTAAAATTTTACTTTAATTTAATTTTCAATTTATTTTTAGTTAAAATGACTATCAAATTATTTCGATTTCTTTATATTTTACCCAATTTTATTAGTTTTGTACAGAAAATTCAGTATTTATATTAAAGAAAATAATTACTATGCAGTTTTATATATTTTTAAACTATTTTCCTTTCTTTGTTTTGATTGCTATGGCAACCATCGGAGTAAAGGAGTAAGGAGAAAAGAAAGGGAAAGAGTTAAGATCAGGGAGGAGGGAAATGATTATCTTGCAACGGAGAGGGTTGAAATGGGATACAAGGTTGCAACAACATGAGCTTGTAATTGCATGCAACATTTGTGATGTACCCCTTCTCCACTATACTACTAATACGAAAATTGCTTCGTAAGAAGTGCTTGCAGCATTTGGAGGTAGAAATAAAAATGTTGGTTTTTATGAGGGAATAAAAGGCATGCGATTTAAGACTTTTATGACAGCCTTGCGGATTTTTTTTAATAGACATCTGAGATCATTTACGATAGTGTGTTACCGCGTAATATGTGCAATACTCAAGAACAGACATTAATCAGAGTTTAGTTTATGTTTTTAGTTTGATTGAGCAACGTTCGCGGCCATTTCTTTATAATGGGTGGAAAAGTTTTCTTTTTTAATGAAAATTTCAACAAACTTTATAGTTATATATATTTGGAGTTTCGAAAAGTAGTGTACATTAAAAACAAAATAACTCGCCTTGTGGAATTTTGTTTTGGCGTACGGGAACTGAATAGGCTGACCATATTTCCTTGAGACAAAAACGGGACATTGGGATGGCAAAAAAGGGACGGGGGTTATGTAATATTCTGTATTCATGAAAAAGTAAGTACATAAACGGGACAAAATTGACATATTTATTAAAACGACGGGATGGCCAGGAAATATAAAACAAACGGTACTGTCCCGTTCAAAACGGTACGTATGGTCAGCCTAGAACTGAAGGAATGAAGAATAACGGGAGCTATTGAAGAATAGGGACCCCAGCCTTCTTTAGTTAGGCTTATAAGGCTAACTAACGAAAATATCACGACCTAACCTAACCAATCGTTAGGTTAACTGTACGCCCTTGACGATTGGTTAGGTTAGGTCATGATATTTTCGTTAGTTAGCCTTATAAAGCTAACTAAAAAAGGCTGGGGTCCCTATTCTTCAATAGCTCCGAATAACGCCTAAACCGACGCATTATACGGTAAAATTCAAGAAGAGAAGTCATGATTTGCAAATACATTTTACTCACGTCTTCGAATACATTTTGGGGAAGGTTAAGAGATCGTTTCTTTCTGAATTTTATCTTTCCTTTTAGAAGATTGAACTATAAAATTCAAATGAATATTTCCTTCTAAGGAACTTAAAGGCCGAATATTAAAATTTCTCATAAAGAAAATGCATCGTTATGAACATCGAGGATATTAAAAGAATCCCTTTAGATGTTTCATAATCAGAGAGGGACATGGGTATTCCAGCATCAAAATTTCGTAATAAAAAAGGATTAAATTATTTATAATTCTTGTAAATTAAGCAGTTATATTACAGACTGGAGCATTCTGCGTGTAATCTCTCAAGAGGTATCTCATTTACAAAAAAATTAGCCTTAAAATTTAAAGCATTTATTTGGTTTTGTTTTTAATTTTATTCAAATCTGCACTCAACATATGTGACTGTAATTTACATCCATGAATAAATTAAAACGTACAATTTTTACAACCTGAACTCGATTGAACCTCTTTAGAAATTTAAATGACACATGAACCACGACAAAACTGTGAGAATAGTTTCATATAATCTTAAACAAATTCCTAAAAGAACTTGATGTTTTAGCGCTATGATGCAAAGAATTAAGTTCCTTGTTATTATATAATAGGACCGCAATGAAATCATAAATTAGCTTCGCTTCTGAAAAAGTATTGGATGACTCTCACAGTAATAGAGCACTTGGTACTTGTAGGTTATCTCCCCCCCACCAATTTTGACAGAATATTTTCGTTAAAACTAACGAAAATATCACGACTTAACCTAACCAATTATCAAGGACGTACAGTTGATCTATTAGTGAATAGTAAATACTATTCCTGAAACAAACAATGTTATAATTAATAATAGATCAACTGTACGCCCTTGATAATTGGTTAGGTTAAGTCGTGATATTTTCGTTAGTTTTAACGAAAATATTCTGTCAAAATTGGTGGAGGGGAGATAACCTACAAGTACCAAGCGCTTTTATCTTATACGTTAAGTTTTATTGAATATATAATTCACCTCTCTCTCTCTCTCTCTCTCTCTCTCTCTCTCTCTCTGAGTATACAGATGAGTTTTTTATATCTAAATCATTAGGCATATGTTCATTTATGGATGATATGTTAAGCATAATTGAGTTTAATTAACAGAGGCATTTATTCATTTCCTTTGAAAAATACATCGTATGTGAATGTTCAGAAAACCAATTAAAATTTTAATTCTCAATTCAGACCTACTTTGTCACGTACACTAAATCACAGTCTGTTTATTGATTTGAAATCACGCAATGAATTCAATAAAGAAATTACAGTTTTTAAAAGCTTTTGTTTCATTAAAAAGAAAGTTATGGTAACGTGCATTCAACATATAAAGTTTGTCAGCTGTAAGATAATTAAAAAAACGCACATAGTGTATGTACTTAAGTAAAAAAAAAGCTTAACTGAAACTCAGAGCCAAGACTACTTTTGTTTAATTAAAATCTTGATGAGGATAACTTTGGTGTGGCCGAAACGTGGAGACTCCTTGTGAATGAAGAATTGAATTGAATTTTTTTTCAATTCAATTCTTCATTCACAGGAGTCTCCATGTTTTGTACTGAATTCCATAATGTGTGATACATATGATGCCAGTAAATACACGAATATAAATGTATCATTGCGAGTGTATAAGTGTATTGTAGGTTCTTGGCTACCTTACGAAACGTCGCCATCACACAACTCTCATCGCGACACGAGCGTGCGGTGGCGGCATTAGTGGTGTCACCATAGATTGAAATTTATTTTTTTAATTGAAGATAATTAAATATTTAAAAAAAATGAAATGAAAGTTTAAATGTTGCCATCCACAACTGAAAATGTGAAAATGTCGCGAGTTTGGAAGATAGTTTCGCGTGTGTGTGTGTGTGTTTTGTACATAAAATCGACAATAGACTACGTTACAGTTTTATAGTGTGGCAATCAATTATATTTAAGTTATGGTATTGCTCTCTTGCGTAAAATATACTATACAATTGAAATTTATTTTGAAGATTATATGGTACTAAATTACTTTAAACATGTCCTTACAGTAATTTACGTATCAGTGTTAATGTATATGATTTTTCATTTATAAACTTGCCTTTTAAATGTTTTAAACATATAATGCGATCACATTTCAGAATGTTACGTGAATCGGCAACTTTCACAGATTTAATTTCCAAATGTTCTTTGCATATATGCTATGGTAAGATCGTGAAATTAGTGGTTTTATGAAATCCCTGAAATTTTCAGTAATTTTGCATAATTACTGTTTCACTCAGGGACTTCAGGAAGTTACTAACCTAACTTAACCTAACCTAACCTAAAGTCCCTGAGTGAACTCGCTAGTTTCACAATCTTACTGTAATACATATAGGATCATATGTAGAATTCGGACCCCAGGTAACCCTAATGGAGAATACAGACCCCAACTTTCCCCTAATGTAGAATCCAGACCCCAACTTTCCCCTAATGTAGAATCCAGACCCCAACTTTCCCCTAATGTAGAATCCAGACCCCAACTTTCCCCTAATGTATAGATTATAGAAGCCAGACCCCAAACGAATCGTATAAGGACATCAATAAACAATTTAAAGGTTCATAGAAAATTTTATTATTATTATCACAAATAAAAACCATTAAAATCACACAATTGTAAAATCTTATATCAAATGTAGAATTCGGACCCCAGCCTTCTTTAGTTAGCTTTATAAGGCTAACTAACGAAAATATCACAACCTAACCTAACCAAT
>JAJOZX010006455.1:217500-227500 GCA_023014485.1 Bathynomus jamesi | reverse complement strand
TCTATTAAATCGATTGTAAATCCTCCCTCTTGAGCTTGAATTGGTAGACTCCACTTACAATATTTATATTTATTTTATTTCTTTATTCTTTTGTGACCTGTTCCATAAAAAAGCCATTTGAATTTATATGGAAGGTCGGCCAAAGTGCTAAAAGTGTCTTTATATATATATATATATATATATGTATGTGTATATATATGTATATATATATATATATATGTATGTATATGTATTTATGGGTTTTTTTATTTGCCTGTTTATTTCTTTATGATTATTTAGGCTGTGACATATATCACTAAGGCACTATTTGTAATTAATTTTTTCTCAATTTATATTTATATTTATTTTTATTTCTTTATTCTTCTGTGACCATATAAATGTTGGCTCCTCCCACAATTTTTTTCTATGCTTACTATATATATGTATATATTTATATATTATATATATATGTATATATATATGTATATATATGTGAATGTGTATGTATGTATGTTTATTTTTGTAACCTATATATTGCCTTGATCTGTCCTTTCACTCCAGTGTTCCTGAGGATGTCATTAGACGAAAGCGCTTGAGCACCCCTTTGTGTTTCTTTTTCCTTCGTGGTTTTATTCATCATATATATATATATATATATGCCTATATATCGAAACCTATGGTAAAATTATTGAATGTCCGGTTAGGTTAATTGAATGCCCAGTTAGGTAAACTGTACGTCCTTGAGATTGGTTAAGTTAAGTCGTGATATTTTCGTTAAAACTAACGAAAATATCACGACTTAACCTAACCAATCGTCAAGGGCGTACAATTAACGTAACAGGGCACTCAATTAACCTAACAGGGCATTCAGTTAATCTAATAGGGCATTCAGTTGACCTAACTTGGCATTCAATTAACCTAACCGCGAACTAAGAATAAGATGGCCTATAGCCTACTTCCAATTTTCAACGCAAATTATCGTAAAAATTTTTAATAGAAAAATATTTTTTGTTTTTATTTATGTTCATAGCTGTTAAATTAAATAAATTAAATTTATCATATTCAAAATGTGCTGATTATTAATAAAAAGTTAAAATAAGTTTGAAAAATATTAATTTCTCTCATTTCAATGGTGCCCATAGAACGGAAAAGGATCATATATATATATATATATATATATATATATATATATATATATATATATATATATATATATGATGAATAAAACCACGAAGGAAAGGAAACACAAAATGGTGCTCAAGCGCTTTCGTCTAATGACATCCTCAGGAACACTGAAGTACATAAAAAGGTTACAGCCTATATATAGGTTACAGAAAGAAAAAAAAAAAGAAAAAATAAATAACATACATACACACACACACACACATATATATATATATACATACATACATATCTATATATACAAATACATACATACATACATATATATATATGCAATAAACAGAGAAGTAAAAATAAAAAATAAAAAATTAAAACCTTAAAGGATTACCAGTGAGGCGTACAGATTTGTAAGGAAAAATATCGATTTTTAGCACAAGATCAAATGGATTATAAAAATACAAATTTATACTGGAACTCTGCCCGGGTTTTAACACACTGCTGCCTATGGTCAGGTTTCGATATATATAAAAAAATAAAATGCAAATTAAAAGTTAATAAAGTAGCAGCTTTGTTTCCGAGTTACAGCCCGTTATGTGCTCCAGCAAGTATCCGCCTTACCTTTAAAGGAAGTGCTCAAAATGACCGCCTTGCGCTTGAATACACACCTGAACACGCCCCTTCATAGACTGCCTAAAGCATTCAAACATTCCAGGTATTGCTCGGATTTTCTGGCATCCTTGTTCTACACGTTGGCGAAGCATTTCAACGTTGTCAATGGGTGTCACGTAAACGATGAATTTCAGATGACCCCACAGGTAAAAATCGAGTGGATTCGTGTCTGGGGAGCGAGCAGACCACGCAATGGGTTCTCCACGTCCTATCCATTTATCAGGGAAATTGTCATCGAAATAGGGCCTCGCTATTTGACTAAGATGAGGCGGAGCGCCGTCATGCATAAACCACATACGACGTCGGACACCAAGAGGAACTTCATCTAGTAAATCGCTTAAATCATTCCTAAAAAATTGAAATAGGATTCTCCTGTTAATCTTCCAGGCAAAACAAAAGGACCGATTAAGTTGTCGGCAATAAGTCCTGCCTATACATTGATACTAAATTGTTGTTGGTGCCTTGACTGGATGATGGCATGCGGATCCTCTTCGGCCCAGTGATGAGTGTTGTGAAAATTGATCACGCCATTTCTTGTGAAGGCAGCCACATCAGAAAACAACACGGAGGATAGAAAAAGAGGATCGAGAGCACACTGTTGAAGGAACTAAGTGCAAAAAGCCTCTCGTGGTGGGAAATCAGCTTCAGTAAGGCCTTGTACTCTCTGAATGCGATATGGGAAAAGCTGTTGTTCTGTAAAATTCTCCACACAGTTGTGTATCTTACACCCTCTGCTGCTGCTATCCTTCGGGTGCTGACACCAGGATGTTCCTCCGCGCGATTCAGGACCCGCTCCTCCAACTCAATAGTTCTGGCGCTTATTGGTCTACCACCATCTGAAACTCGCTTGTTGAATGATCCTGTATCACCAAGACGGTCGTTTATTCTCTGAAAGGTCTTCTTATCTGTCAGACGGCGATTCGGAAACCTTTCCGCATACAGACGTCTTACTGGTGCCACATTACACTCGGCAAGTCCATATATGAGATGCATGTCTGCTATTTCTCTGTTTGAATAAGCCTCAATTCTCACTTCAAATGCACAGTCACTGAATAGCACAAATACTTTTAACGTTTTTTTTTTCACTGGACTGCACTTATTCACGGTAAGAAGTTACGAATACAAACAGTGAAACACCGCGATGCACCTCTGACTGACTGATGGCTCTACACTCAACGATATTGAAACATGTCATAGAGTGTACAAAACATTACAATCGGCAAGGCCATACATGAAATAAGTCTCGTACACACTCAAAGACATTGTAGGCAAGCGAGGGTCTGTAAACAGTTTGCGGAAAGAATTGCTGGAACACAAAACGGGCTGGAACTCGGAAACAAAGCGATTTCGGGCATATGTTTATATAAACTTTTTTCATTGTTTTCAGTTCCTGAATCCATCCTGAAAGTGCGTCTCACATGTTATGAAACACCCTGTATATATATATATACAGTACTGGCCAAATTATTAGGAATTTTTTAAAAATTTCATTTTTTGGTATAAAATGTTAAATTAAACCAATTTTAAACGTTGAAAAGTTATTTATTTCTACACAAGAATACATGGTCATTATTTAGCAATAGTTTAGTACTTAGTTTGACCCCCCTTAGCTGCCTTAAGGGCTGCGACACGCTTCGGCATGCCATGAATCAATTTTTGCATAATTCCTTAATACGTGTAGAGTGAAACCAGACTTGAATAAGTCGCTCTATGAGTTGGTGTTTTGTTGTTATCGGCGTTTCATGGATTACGTCCTTTAAAATACACCATAAACTTTCGATTGGGTTCATGTCTGGAGAATTTCCAGCCCATGGGAGCAACCGAACACTATTTCATGACACCATTTTTTAACCGACTTTGCCGTGTGGCATGGAGCTGAGTCTTGTTGAAAAATCCAACGTCTATTACCATACCATTCCCTTATTTGAGGCAGTAGACGTCTTCTTAGTACTTCTATATACTTGACTTGGTTCATATTCCCCTCAACAATGCTCAAACGACTAGTTCCATGCACAGAAATTGCTCCCCAAACCATGATCTTTTGTGGAAATTTCACCGTTTTCATCAGACACTCAGGCAAAAATTCTTCTCCAGGCCTCCTTCTTACACTTTGAACACGATCGTCAAGCACGGCAATCGTTGACTCATCGGAGAACACCACCTGCAATCAAAGAAAGCCCTGTGAAAGAGTCAGTGCATAGCGTATGAAGTACAGCTAAAACGAAGTACAGTATGACTTGCTGCTTTACAGATATTTTTACTGCAGTTTTATCACGTACTGTAAATACACTTCTATGCATACTGTATTTACTGTATTAACATTCTATTTAATGTTAAATATTATTCTTACCTGTTCCCAATCCTCACTAGTCCAGTTAATGTTTCCTTTGCCCATGCAAAACGTGCCTTCTTCATAGCCTCAGTGAGCCTGGGCTTCTTCCTTGGGCGGTAGGCTTTGAAGCCGGCAGTTAGAAGCCTCCTGTTGACTGTTCTACGACTAATATTGATGCCATCAGCCGCTAGACTACTGGAAATGTTTTTGCAAGTAGCTCTTCTATTTCTAAGAGACAAAATTGCAATCTGTCTATCAGTTCTTGGAGTCGTTACCCTTTTTCTGCCGCATCTTCCAACCCTTTTGGGGCCTACATTTTCTCCAAATACCATTTTTTTCTTAATACGAAGTACTGACTGTGGTGAAACATGGAGTTTGGCAGCGATTTCCTTTGTTTAAATGTAGAAGAAGTTAATAAAACCTGTATTTGCCCAATTTTCCGTGGACTCAAGTCATTCTTTCGCCCCATTTTCAAATTCACTTAAAAACTGTAACAAATAATTGCCGAAATTGGGTAAATACACTATTTAAATTAAACGGTAGTTACAATGACACGTAAAAGAAAGAGAAACACACCCGCATCGCACGACAACCAAACGACAACTGACGAACAAACACGCTTCGTTCGACTAAAGAATTATGCAAAAAATTGATTCATGACATGCCGAAGCGTGTCGCAGCCATTATGGCAGCTAAGGTGGGTCAAACTAAGTACTAAACTATTGCTAAATAATGACCATGTATTCTTGTGTAGAAATAAATACTTTTCAACGTTTAAAATTGGTTTAATTTAACATTTTATACCAAAAAATGAAATTTTAAAAAAATTCCTAATAATTTGGCCAGTACTGTATATATATATATATATATATATATATATATATATATATTATATTATATATATATACCTGGTATTTCAGGAGGAAAGGTCAATACTTGTGGAGGTGATAGTATCGGTCATTGTGAGAAAAAAAGTTCATATGAACATATGTCTAATTCTGAATGGTTACGGAGATAGAGCTGTTTGAATCTACAAATACAAAAGCATTGTTAATGGTAATGAAGAAAGAGAAACCAATTACTGTTTCTAACATTTAATGTTTAAACATTGGCATTTTGAATGGTATCAGATACAGAAATGACAAATTTATTACAGTTTACAATACGTTTTCGAAAATCCCACCGTCAACCTCAATGCACTTTGCAACTCGTGTGCGAAGATCGCGTGTTGTTCGTCGGAGTTGATTTTGACGTTCCTTTATGCGGGCAGCAGCATCCAAAATGCGCGCGAGCAATTCGTCTCGTGTATCTACCTTTCTCTTGTAAATTTGACTTTTCATCCACCCCCACAAACAATAATCTAACGGAGAGAGGTCTGAAGACCTTGGTGGCCATTGAATGGGACCACCGCGGCCGATCCATCGACCAGGGAAAGTTTGATTTAGGTATTGCATCACCAGACGGGTAGAATGTGGAGGAGCTCCGTCATGCTGAAAGTACATACCAGCGCGTATAGCCAAAGGAACATCCTCCAATAGTCCTGGCAATTCATTTTGCAGAAATTCTAGGTAACTTTGTTCTGTAAGATGATTCTCTAAAGTAACAGGGCCAATCAGCTGATCATCGATGATACCGCACCACACATTGGCAGAGAAGCGATGTTGAAAATTTGTTTCCACATTGGCATTTGGATTTTCGTCTGACCACCGATGAGAGTTACGAGTGCTGTTGATACCGTCACGGGTGAAAGTAGCTTCATCGGTGAACAGTATTAATCGAAGCAATCGGCGATTAGCATTTACCCAATGACAAAATTCCAGTCGCATGGCAGCGTCTCCTGGTTGAAGGTGTTGTACACGCTGTACATGATATGGATGTAAGCCTTCCTCACGTAATGTTCGCCATACCCTTGTGTGTGGTACACCGAGACGCGTAGAAATTCTTTGTGAGCTAGTAGTAGGACTACGCTCTACCAACTGAAGAATGTTTTCCACTTCATCCACATCTTGTTGACCTTCACGTTCAGATGAAACATGAGCGCTGGGAAGTGTACCAATCTCACGCAATGTGTTGAAAACCCTGGTAAACACTCTTCGATCCGGAATTCTGCGGTTTGGAAACCGTCGACGGTATTCTGCAACAGTAGCTGTTGCACTTCCATCGCAAAAACCGTAGACATACACCATATCTGCATATTCGGCATGTGTGAAGGTGTGTGGCATTCTTAACACTGCTTCAAACACCAAACAATGTCACTCACAACAGTCAGCTGTCAATTGGCTTATGTTACATGCTTACATTACAGCTTACATGGTTCAAGGTTATAGGGGAGGGAAGGGGGTGGAAGAGCTGCGCGTGCATCAGATTCAAACAGCTCTATCTCCGTAACCATTCAGAATTAGACACATGTTCATATGAACTTTTTTTCTCACAATGACCGATACTATCACCTCCCGAAGTATTGGCCTTTCCTCCTGAAACACCTTGTATATCTATATATATATATATATATATATATATATATATGTGTGTGTGTGTATATATATATATATGTGTATATATACATATATATATATATACATATATATATATACACAGGGTGTTTCACAACCGGTCTGCCATACTTTGGGGGTGATATCGAGTAAAAATGTTGATACAACATTGGTGCTATTTCCAACCGTTGCGGAGCTACGGACTTTTTAAGGTGCACGGGGAAAAAATAAAAGAGAGTATTAATCAGATGTATTTATTGCTACATTTTATGAGATACACCCTATAAATAATCAAAATGTCCGCCTTGGTTTTCAATGCACAGCCTTGCTCACTCCAAACAAGAGTCCACTGCCCATTAAATCATTTCGGGGTGTTCTCGTATGTAAGCAGCGGCATCCATAATCCATAATCTCTCGTTTGTACTTTGTTCTTTTAGACCATCTCTTTCATAAGGCCCTATAAAAAGATTTCTAACAGAGTTAGGTCCGGAGATTTCGGGGGCCACGATAATGGACCAGCACGACTAATCCAACGATTCCCGTACCGCTGATTCAAGTAATCCGTAACATGAAGACCAAAATGTGGTGGCGCCCCATCGTGCTGAAAGAACATCCTGCACCTTGTATCCAAGGGCACGTCCTCCATCAAAAGCAGCAATTCTTCCTCAAGAAGTTCAGATAAATATCAGCAGTTAATCGTTGTTCCAAAACGAACGGTCCAATCAGCTGATCTCCAATTACACCGCACCAAACATTCACCTAGAATCGATGTTGAAAGTTTCCTTCAACGATACCGTGGGGATTATCGGCGGACCAGAAGTGGGAATTTCGTCTATTGTTAATTCCATCCCGAATGAATTGTACTTCATCACTAAACAGTATGTGATTAAGAATTTGGCGATGCATAACCATCCACTGGCAAAATTGAACACGTTTATCGTAATCATCCGGTTGAAGAGCTTGCACACGTTGTAAATGATAGGGATACAAACCCTCATCATGTTTGGTTCGCCATACACGAGATGCGGATTCACCAATTCGTCTAGAAATTCTTCGAACACTAGTAGTTGGGCTACGTTGTACTAGATCCAGTATGCACTCCTCCAGAGCAACAGGCCGTCGTGCTACATGTTCTTGGTTACGTGGAAAAGTTGTTCCCGTTTCTCTTAATCTCTGGTGTATGTCACTAAACACCTGCCTGTTCGGTATTCGGAGGTTCAGAAAACGTCTTCAATATTCCTCAATTGTCGGTCTGCTGTTACCATCACAGAATCCATAAATGAAATGGATATCAATGTATTCAGCGGGTGTGAACTGTTGACTCATTTTCATTGTTTACTTTAGCGCAACACAGTTTCTCGTACCACAGATCAGAACCAACTGAAAGAAAAACTGAAGGTTAGTAGTGGTAACTTCATTAACCGAAACTACCACTAGTGCTGCCATCTATCGCCACAAGTAGGGATTCGTTGTTTGCACATCTTAACACGTCCGTAGCTCCGCAACGGTTGGAAATAGCACCCATGTTGTATTAACTTTTTATTCGATATCACCCCCGAACTCACACCCCCAAAGTAGGGCAGACCGGTTATGAAACACCCTGTATATATATATATATATATATATATATATATATATATATATATATATATATACAGGGTGGGCCAAAAGTTTGGATCCATAGGAAAATATTTATTTTAATACATAAATTACAACAAATGGTAAATACTTAAAATGAATATCAACTTTAACTCGTAAATGCGTATCCGTGATACTGTACAGTGGTTCGTACTCCAGTATAAACAACAAATTATAACAAATGCTCAAATTGGCGGCCTCTGACATCGAGACACTTAGGGATGGAATTTATGATTTTTAATAATTCTTCGAATTGAAGTTCTCGAAATGCGTGTTTCATTTGATAATCTTCTTGTTGACTTTACTGGACTATTCGTTAAAGTTTTACATACCATTGCAGAGGTATTTTCATCAGTTGCAGTTTTTGGACGACCAGAACGCCGTCGATCATGTCCACTTCCTGTTTCTTTGAAACGTTTAAACAACTTGCCAACAGTCGCATGTGTTACTGGATGCTTATCAGGATGATTTCTATTGAATTCGGTAGCAACTTCTCTGTGTGTAGCGCCCTGTCTTGCGTACATGAGCACAAGTTCTACCCGGTCTTCTGTTGTTAGATTCGAAGCCATTTCTGGGCTGAAATAAAAAAGTATTTGAGTATTTATACGGGAGTACGAACTACTGTACAGTATCACGGATACGCATTTACGAGTTAAAGTTGATATTCATTTTAAGTATTTACCATTTGTTGTAATTTATGTATTAAAATAAATATTTTCCTATGGATCCAGACTTTTGGCCCACCCTGTGTATATATATATATATATATATATATATATATTATATATATATATATATATATATATATATATATATATATATATTATATATATTTAGGGTGTCACTAGGTAATAGGGGGAAAATTAAACGATGGATATTTTCCTATGACACCCCCTAAAATTGTTCCATTTGGTGTAAAACATACGGAAGAGAAATTTGGTCCTGATTGGTCATCATTTAAAGGTCGCCCTCGTCACTGAAAACAAGACCCATTTGTTGACGTCAACAAGCTGTTCAGTGTTCACAGCTTGGGCCGAACCAGATAATAAAAAACAAGGCAATTTGGTGAAATAACGAAAGTAAGACACTTAAAAACGCAAAGATACAAACAGTTATTATATAATCAAATAGAAGACATAATTTGGCGAATAATGGTACAAATGGAGAAGCAACAAAAGCAAAACTTTGAGAAATAAAATACATATGAGTAGCAGAATAATTGGTGCTCATACGCTGATCAGTGATTAGTTCTTTCGCGTCCTCACTAATGCTGATTTTTCGGAGCTGGGTGTTGCTTTCTGTGGTCAGTGACAACTGAACGAGGAACTGGAGCTGTTCTTCTTCACACTGTCAACTTTCCGTTCAGATCCTTCACCAGAGCCACGGCCCGTTCTGCTCTGTCGTTCACCACTGCAAGTTTGGAGACCACATCCCGAGCTTGCACGTATTCAGAGTTGACGTCCATGAACTGGGATGGTGGAGCAGAAAGCAATCTGGCAACTGAAGTTTTGAGAAGAATCCTCGGTGTTCTTTGTGATCAGTTGCTCCAGTCCTTTGCTGTCACTGAGGAACATAGTATCAAGAACCAAGGTCGTTTTGGCGCATGTGAGGGGCTTCTTGATCTAACGCTGCAACCATGCTGCACTTCACTTCCATCGATATCCTCTCATCAAAGAACGCCAGACCCACTGCCTCCTCCGAATGGTACCACAGGTGCGCAGAGCCTTCTTGGTGGTACCATCAGAGATCTTCTTGTGCGGGTATCGAA
>JAJOZX010006455.1:202500-212500 GCA_023014485.1 Bathynomus jamesi | reverse complement strand
TTCACAACACGAGAATCCGTCATCAGGGACGCAACCATGAAGTCCTTCGGCCGACACCTGTGGTACCTGTCTGAAGCCACGGTTGGCCTGGCCCTCTTCGACGAGGAGATCTCCCTGGATGACAAGAGGAAAATGGGGGTTCAGGGGCTCCGTCCTGTAGACGGACAGACGGACAAACAGACATACGGCGAATTATGTATGACATGATGATGATGATGATCTACAGATCTGCAGAAGCTAGGGCTAACAAAGACCCTAAGATCCACTCTAAGGTTAGCCCGAGAGAAAGAAGAGAGTAGGGGGTTAAAAGAAAAGAATAGGGAGTTAAAAGAAGAGAATAAGGGGTTAAGTAAGTAGCAAAACCTATTATTCGTGGCTTAACATTCATTCAGAAAAAGAGAGAGAAAGACTCACCATCATCATCCGCCGGCCATTACCGACAAGTCGGAAAAATAGTCGAAGAGAATAGGAAAGGGGTGAAAGCTGAAAAGAAGTAAAATAAGAACGCTCTCAAACCATGCAAACACAGTCTTAACTCAAAGAACACTGTCATAGTATAGAGAGCATGAGAAAAGAAAAAAAAATTATGAAGAGTATAGCAAAAAGTGGGTTAGTTTAAGCCACGAGCTACAGCTAAGTTCGTGTTAGTCTATTTCTTTTTTTTTTATGATATAAATTTAACGCTGGCATATCACACGCTGGCATGTCACAAGGGGCATCAATCGTCAACAGACTCAAACCCCGACTATCACCGCCAGAGCTCCTGTTGCTAATTGTTCACGACGGACGGGGGAAGATTATTCCATTTATCGATTACTTTTTTTTTAGAGATGTTAGTAATGAAACTTATATCATGTAATTTAAATCCGTTATTACGAGTATTGCTATTATCGAAAATTAACAATTTGTCAAAATTTACGTTATCGATTTTATTAACGATTTTGAAAACTTCAATACGCTCCCCCCTTAATTTCCTAGTTTCGAATGAATGCAAGTTTAACTCTTTAATCCTATCTTCGTAAGACTTGTTGCGTAGTGACGGAATTAGTTTCGTGGCGCGTCGCTGAACCCTTTTCAACCTATCAATATCCTCACGCAAATACGGGCACCAAAACTGAACGGCATATTCTAAGTGAGGCCTGACTAGGGACTTGTAAAGGGGCAATATAATATTCTTCGATTTAAATTCGAAATTACGCGCTATGAAGCCTAACATCCTATTAGCTTTTGCGCAAGACTCCAGACACTGGTTCTAACTTTTAAATCCTTAGATAGGCGTACACCTAAATCTACTTCCTTGTCATGATGATCTACAGATCTACAGAAGCAAAGGCTAACAAAGACCCTAAGATCCACTCTAAGGTTAACCCGAGAGAAAGGAAAGAGTAGGGGGTTAAGAGAAGAGAAGAGAAGAGAATAAGGGGTTAAGTAAGGAGGAACACCTATCACTCGTGGGTGAACATTCATTCAGAAAAAGAGAAAAAAGACTCACCATCATCATCCGCCGGCCACTGCCGACAAGTCAGAAAAATAGTAGGAGAGAATAGGAGAGGGGTGAAAGATGAAAAGAAGTAAAATAAGAACGCTTACAAACCATGCAAACACAGTCTTAACTCACTGTCATACCATGCAAACTACAAACGTGCAAGAAAAGAGAGTTACAGACATGCAAAGTAAGATGAAAAAAAAAAAAAACACGTAGGTAAAGTTAAACAAAAAGTGTGTTAGTTTACGCTACGAGCTACATCTACGTTCGTGTTAGTCTAATTTTTTTTTTTTTTTTTTTTAATAATTTTATTGCTGGCATCACACGCTGCATGTCACAAGCTGGCATTTATCGTCAACAAACTCATCCTCGAGCACCACCACCAGAGCTCCTGTTGCTAACTTTGTTTTTTTATTTTAAACAACGTTAATATTTTTAAAATGTCTGTCAAGACGGTTCTTAAACACATTAACGCTGGTAGAATGAACGACTGACGCGGGAAGATTATTCCATTTATCAATTACTTTAAACGTAAAGACGTTTTTAGCGATATTAGTAATGAAACGTCTGCCACGCAACTTAAATTCGTTATTGCGAGTATTACTATTATCGAAAGTGAACAATTTGTCAAAATTTACGTTATCGATGTTGTTAACGATTTTGAAAACTTCAATAAGCTCCCCCCTTAATCTCCTAGTTTTGAGTGAATACAGGTCTAACTCTTTAATCCTATCTTCATAAGGCTTGTTGCGCAATGACGGAATTAGTTTCGTGGCACGACGTTGAACCCTTTCAAACCGATCAACATCCTCGCGTAAATACGGGCACCAAAACTGAACGGCATATTCTAAATGAGGCCTGACTAGGAATTTGTAAAGGAGCAATATAACATCCCTAGATTTAAATTCGAAATTACGCGCTATGAAGCCTAACATCCTATTAGCTTTTGCGCAAGACTCCAGGCACTGGTTCCTAACCTTTAAATCCTTAGATACGCGTACGCCTAAATCTACTTCCTCGTCAACGCTCGCTAACTCCCTATCATCCATCGTGTATGTGTAATTATTGTTGCGAGAACCTATATGCAAAACTTTACATTTATCTACGTTAAATTGCATCGTCTTGGAGCCTATTACTATCGTCCTCGTTAACAACCTTACCGCCTATTTTAGTATCGTCCGCGAATTTTGACACGTTACTAGTCAATCCTACATCTATGTCGTTAATGTAAATTACGAATAGCAATGGGCCTAACACTGAACCCTGTGGGACACCGCTACCTACATCTAACCACCCCGATTCACTACCATTAACTACGACCCTCTGTCTCCTAGCACGAAGCCATTCTTCTAACCAGTTAGCTACCTGACCGCGTATACCGTGCGCTTTGACCTTCGCAATTAGTCTCCTATGCAGAACTGTATCGAACGCCTTTTTAAAATCTAAATAAATAACGCCAGCTGCTCAATGCCTATCGTATTCGCGCACTATTTCGTTATAAAATTCTAACAAATTAGTTAAACAAGACCTATGGCGTCGAAACCCATGCTGACTACTATTAATCAAATCTCTACTTTCTAAGTGATCGATGATACGATCCCTAACTACGGATTCCAAAAGTTTACCGACAATTGACGTTAAGCTAATGGACCTATAATTGCTAGCTACTGCGCGGTCGCCTTTTTTTAAAATAGGCGTGACGTTAGCTAATTTGAAGTCTTCAGGAATAATCCCCGTTTCGAGTGACTGATTAAAAATCTTCGTTAAGGGGCCTACGATAACGTCTTTCAAATCTTTCAAATGTCTGGGATAAAAAGCGTCAGGGCCTGGAGCCTTGCTATCTTTTAGCCTATCGATATAATGCACAATCTCACCCTCGTAAACAGTTATTTCATCCAAAATAGTCTCGCTACTAAATGGAACGATATCGTCCACGTCGGGACATTATTTACGTCTTCTAACGGTAAAAACTGTCGCAAAAAAGTTATTGAAAATACCTGCCATCGCCTGAGCGTCAGAAGCCAAAGCGCCATTAACATCCACGAGAGGGCCTATGTTATCTTTTACCGGCTTACGATTATTAACGTATTTAAAAAACTTTTTTGGATTATGTTTACTATCCGCAGCTATAAGTATCTCTAAATTACGCTTGGCATTCCTGACTGATCTTTTAACCTGACGTCTAAGCTCGATATATCTATTAAAGTTAGCTGCCGTGCCATTGCGCTTATTAAGTCTATACGCTCTATTATGCTCGTTTATGAACTCGCCTATTTCCCTAGTCCACCATTTCGGCCTACCATGATTTCTAGCGCGCTTGGGCCTACGAGGAATAAACTCCCTTTCAATATTCCTTAAACTTTCTTTAAACGCCACCCAACGCAAATTTGTGTCATTACCCATAAATAAGTTATCCCAGTCCACTACTCTCATCCTATCCGCAAAACTATCAAAATTAGCCCTACGAAAATCAGGGACTTCTATTACGTTACTATCCTTAGTGTTTTTTATCGCTAACTTAAACCTAAGAATTTGATGATCACTACATCCTAAACTCTCGCCTACTTCTAAACCTTCGACTATATTCTCGCCGTTCGTCATCACCAAATCTAAAATATTGTCACCGCGCGTTGGTTCGGTAACTATCTGTTGTAAAAAGTTATCTTCCATAAACTCAATCAATCTCAAACCCTCCTCATTACCAGTAAAATTCTCGTAATTAACATTAGGGCAGTTAAAGTCTCCGACAATTATACTATTCCGATTGTCAATAAAATTACCAAGAAGTGAGTAAAATCTAGTATCTGTATCGAGGGGTTGAACGGGAGGTCTATAAACAACAACAAAATTAAAACTAATACTCCGCGCCCTAACTTCAACACATATCGCATTAATTGCTGCCGGAAAATCTAACTTAACCTCGATAGCCCTAAGGGAATTACGAATGTACAGCAAAACGCCTCCACCAAACCTATGTAACCTATCATTAGTAAAGAGTTTAAAACCCGGTATATCAAGTTCCCCCAACAAGTCCCGAGTCACGGTATTTAACCAAGTTTCAGTGATAGCAACTATATCATAGTTGCCGGAATAAATTATCGCCTTAAATTCATTTAATTTATTTCTAATACTACGCGCGTTACAATAAAAGACATGATGATAATGATGATGATGATAATGATGATGACGACACTTAGGTTTAATGACTAGTTACAATTCTTTTAGGGCAAATAACTCACAAGCTCACTTTTGAAACTGGATGCTTCTGTTGACCTGGTTAACATAATCTTGTGACCTAAAATTTATATCCAGTGCATTTTTGTTTGCATTTAGGGCCATGTGTGGTTTTATTTATATCATTGACCATCGAGTGCAGATCTGTGTCACTGAATTCTGATGGGATCTACCATTAAAATTATTTTCTTTTTATATGACCTGTGAAGTGGGACAGCTCTGGCTCCGAGCTAAGAAGCATTTTGTTGACTAATTCCATCTCGGCACCGACTGCAGAGAAAAATTAAGAAAATTGCTCGGTCTTTCTCCAGCTCCGGGTTTCGAAACTGGCTTTCAATTCTGAAGCCAGAACATTTCAAATATTTCTAATTGTACATTAGAATAGAAAGCTACATATAAACTACCGTATGCATTGTCAGTGACAAGACTGTTTGATAAATTAAATTTTTAAGTCCATACATATATATCGAATCCAGGATGAGAGAGAGAGAGAGAGAGAGAGAGAGAGAGAGAGAGAGAGAGAGAGATTATAAACTCAGTCCATGCATTTAGACAATTAATTTTATTGTGAATAAATTGCCTCAAACTCTTTACGGAAAACAACTATTCAGCCTATAGTTTTGTGGAATAAGTATAACGCGTATATTGCAAGGTACGGGAGAATTGACAATTAAATATTAAAATAAGGATTGACACTCTTCTGTCATAAATGTTTGATTGCCTGAAAAGTCTCGTTCGTTCGTTATGGATGGAAGTTTGTTTGGGGTTTCATTAAATAAAAATCTACTGAAGTATATTAAATATAGCCTAACGTCATTCTCGCCAGCGCCAGTAGTTCAGTGAGTAACACCGTTTTTCCATAATTGAATTGAAGACACTGAGGTCAGGGACTCGATTCCCGATGGTGGTGGTTAATGATTATGCAGAAATTAGCAGTGTGCCAATTCCTGACCCTCTTGAGTGATTCTCTCGACGTGTCATTTAATCGATAAGTTATACAAGGTTAGATTAAATTAGATTTGGTTAGGTTAAAACTACAGTAATTAGGTTTAGGTTAAGCGAGTGTTTTAGAGTGTCCATAGAATACCATTAATACCATTTCCTAACCCATAACGCATATAGCATATCACTAGTTTTGTTTTATTATGGCTCGTACCAGACGATTTTATTCAATGATAAAGAACCCCTGTGCTTTAAAGACCTGAAAAACAGAGTGAATCACTTTTTTCTGTCCATACCAGTGGTTAAATTCATTATTGTTTAATTACTCATATCGTTTATTACCTTCATGAGTATTGTACTCGTACTTTTTATGGGGTTTATCTCCTGCCAGTAAAATTTATTATCATCATTACCATTATCATATGCATTTTTACGTGTTCTGAGGAATATACACACATACAGTATTGTGCAAATTAATGTGAACAAGAAGAAAAAATGTATTTTTTAGTAGATATCATATATTTTGTAGACTAGAACACAAATTAATAATTTATGTGGCCACCTTTCGCTTTAATTACTTCTTAACACGGTTTGGCATGGAAAGCGCCAGCCCTTCACAGATTTTCTTAATTTCTTCGTCATGAAACTAGATTTTATGACTGCTGTGATGATTTTTTCCTTAGTTGTACAGTCCAGTTTTCGAAGTCGAATCTTACATATAGCCCATAGGTTCTCGATTGGGCTTAGATCTGGCGAGTTGCCTGGCCAGTCTAAACAAGTGCTATTGTTTGTTTTGAAAAACTCCTTAACACATTTTGCTGTATGGCATGGAGCCAGATCCTGTTGAGAACCACATTTGAGGACAATTTTTGCAGTTCTGATTTGAAACGGCATTCTAGAAGTTCAATATATTTCTTGCTGTTCATCATGTCATTCAGAGGTACTAATGAGCCAGTTCCTTGTGAAGAAAAACATCCCCAGGACATTTTCTCCTCCGGATGCTTCACAGCTTGGTTTTAGTGGGAACTGGTTGTGGGTTCACCTGACGAATGGCGTACAAAACTTACTTGTTGACCTTGAACAAGAAAATAACTCTGACGTCTGAAAATAACACATTACACCAATCTTCTTTTGACCAACATGCATATTTTTTGGCCCACACATAACATTTGATCATTGCTTTGGTTAACAATTGTATTTTCATAGGCGTCTTGGCTTTGCGCCACACTTCCAGCAATCGACGTCTTACAGTTGATGATGATACCTTGATAATGATACCTGCATTCCTGCTGCTGCTAGTTCTTGGTTAAGCATGTCACTAGTTTTCGTTGGATCTTGCCTGCTTGCTCGTATTAATTTTATATCATCTCTACGCGTTGTTTTTCGTTTCCTTCCGCATTTACCTTTCCTTGATGGAGCTATAGAGCCAGTAGTTTCCTTCTTCTTAATAATTTTAATGATAGCTCCTAAACTCACTTTTACTTCACTAGCAACTTCGCTCTGTGTGAGTGCTGTATGTTCATGTAAGGTGTTTATTTTACTCCTTTTTCTCGGTGTAATATCCATAATCAACTGTGGAATACAAAAATACTGAGATCAAACGTCCGACACCAACTAGTACTGACAAGAATACACTGAATTAATAAACAGAAAATAACTGTCAATTCCGATTTCCAAAGATGACGCGATATCCTTGAATGATGTTGCAATGATATTAGATTAGGAATAATGTTTTTAAGATGATACAATCATGTCTCAGATTGCAGAATATTTTGTTTTATAAAACAAATCAATATATTTCGCCGAAAAAAGTCAAATTTTCCGTTACAACCAGAAAAGACCTATTTTTGTTTCATGTTCACATTAATTTGCACAATACTGTATAATTATACTCGAAATGTCAACGCTAAGAGCTAAAACACCTGAAGAATCCGTATCCCAAACAATAATAAAATTATATGCAAATATTCTTGTATATTAAAATTAATACCAGAACACAAATATGAATATCACCTAACCAAACACTATAGGGTATTTCCTATCCCAATTCACTCTTAAACATTTCATGAAAATAACCGTGATATATATTTTTATATTACTGTGTATATATACTCGTATTAATGTCTGAAGTCTATCCGTGCATTATTTGGCAAATACCTAATTTCTGAAAGAAATTTACTATCCACAAATAATTCCTGAATATATTTTAGTCAACCTTTGGACATTCCTTTACTTTTCTGAAATAACTCTGATTGATGTAAATCTACAAACAATACGAAAATATATATACAGTACAAAAATTTGTTCTCCTTCCGTTAAGTCATCATCGTGGACGAGTAAATAACATCCATAGCCTGCGAAAAATAACATCTTCAGAGACGGAGGTTCGTATCCTACCAGATAGGACCTAAAACTCTTCTATTATTATTACTAGCATCATAGGGGTTCGAACCCTGAGTGACTTCACTTTGCTTCTAAGGAAACGGCATTACCCACTGAGATATGACGCTGGCGGGTTAACATATAATAATTAGATACCGTAAATGAAGATTTACTGAAATGGAATTTAATTGACATTCCCTCCAATAGATGGTGCCTCATGTTCAAATATTTTCACTTGCGTCAATTGACTTGTTTTAAAGCTGAAAACCTATAAAATCTCAATTAGTATTCTACCACGGAAGACCTGGAAGAACCTTAATCACCCAAAACTTAGTTCGGATTAAGAAAGACGATTCCAGGTTAGCTAACCTTCGTCTCGCCACAACAGCCAGCTCAGACGTGTTTGCATACGCATAGTTATATTTTCGGGAAAGTGGACGTATCCGTGTCAGGAATAATGTAATGGGTTTCGTATTTCAGACTTTTTCACAAATATTTCTCTATAAAGCCCATTTATTTTCAACGTGGAAAAGAGGCAAAGAATTCACGAATATAAATGCTATTTTTATTCATGAAACATGCAAAAGCGAAGTAATACGATTCAGATGTATGTTTTTATAAGAAGGATGAGTGTTTTTATCAGTTAATCCACAACAGAAAATCCCGAGACACATTATAGTTGTGTCTAGAAAACTAAATAATTCCACCAAATTGGTGGAAGAAACTCATTTACTGCAGAATAAGACTGCTAATGTCAATATTAATATTGTTTGTATCTTCTTCGAATGAAATTCATTTCAAACAAAATTTTTGTCCTTTATTTTAATTTCTGGATAGTTAACTGATACAAAAAAATTCCCAGTATAAAATCCAAATCCAAAAATACACATATTTAAAGATAGTCCTTCTCCTTTTTATCCCTGAATAAAATAAAAATATGTGCTGAAACATCTGGTAAAATCCCTAAAAATAACGTTTCTTATATAAAAATACACTTGTATACAACACAGTACTTTCCATACCCACAATTATGGCTATTATAATTTTTCTCAGATACATTTGAAGAAAACGAAGGTTGGAGCAACCAAAGAGTAATTGTTGAACTTGCTTCTAAACTGTTAACTGCTTAACCGAACACTTTCTAAGATGTTTTAACACTTTGAAACGCAGTTTTTACGTTTTACTATTAAAAGAGAGAAATTTTAACTGCACTTACAAACTACAATATTTACATCCGGACGCCGAAATAACTATTTAGAAGTTATGATACAGGACAAGTTATTAATAAATGATAAAAATATTTTTTTTACTTTCAACGGCACGATATAGTGAAACGTCAGTAGTGTTTTATAATTCAGGAATGATAAATGTTAGGATTTCAAGTAATTATAAGTATGCCATAAGCTTTGATCATGTTGATGTACTGTAGCTGTAATGTAAATAAATATACATATCCGTCACAGTCAAAAGCCGAAATCAGTCACTACGGTTAAAGACTGGTCAAGACGAGTATTGACCAGTTATTGCACGTATTGACTGATTTCGGCTTTTGACTGTAACATACTGTATATATAAATTTCACAGCCAAATAGATGACTACAAAGAGCTCAACTACTGGAAAATACTGTTTATTTTAAATCTACAGTATATTTGCTACAAAGAAGAAGGATAGATAGATAGAAAGATAGATAGATTGAGAGAGAGAGAGAGAGAGAGAGAGAGAGAGAGAGAGAGAGAGAGAGAAATTTACCATAATATACACATAGGAAGTAATAGACAAATTAGTATCTGATCTTCAACTGAAACCTGTAACCATCCATACAACACTAGAAAATAGGGAAGGTAGGATGTGTTCTGTTCCCAAACTAAAGATCAGACGAGGGACGTCCTCAACTCTGAAGGAAAATATCTTGGTTATCAGAGGGCCAACTATTTAACCAGCTACCCATCTAACCA
>JAJOZX010006455.1:40000-195000 GCA_023014485.1 Bathynomus jamesi | reverse complement strand
TAACTTTACTTAATGTGTCACTTAAAACAGTAGATTTGGCACGGAGATTCTGTTGATGCAAAATACAGTGAAAGGAAATCAAGCTATCTGGATTTGGCAGTTCTTTTTGTAGTAGCGCAACAAATCCTGCACATTTTCCTCTCATGGAAGGTGCACCATCTGTGCATACACTTACTAAATTACAGAAATTCAGTTTCGCTTCACGGCATTTTTCTTTGAAGAGAGACAAGACGTCAATTCCACCACGTGTCTTCCCGGTAAGGGTACCCAAAGCCAGTAACTCCTCGAAGCATTGAAAATCTGCAGTTATAACACGAATAAAAAATGACACTTGCGCTGAGTCGGTAATATCAGTGGACTCATCCAAAGCAATCGAATAATAAGTATTTTCGCTTTGGCATATTGTATGAAGTTGTTGAGTTACATTGAGGGCTAATTCATGTTGCCGATCAGTTATGGTCCTTCTTGAAAGAGGTAGTTGTTTGTATTTGTTAACCTTGTCTGAAGGCTTCAACTTCAACAATGCATTCTTTTATGATTTCCACATCACTATATGGCTTACCTCTTTTTCCAAGTACATATGCTACTTTATAAGTTGCTTCAGTGATTTCAGTACCTAGGCCTGACATCGTTTTAATTAAATACTTGCTGTTCTTGTTGCTTTTGAAGTTTCATCTTCGTAAGTGCAGACTTTCGGGGTTCTCCTTCCAATATAGCATACCTGTGGTTCTTATGAGTTGCATAATGCTGATATGCATTGTATTTCTTCACTGTTGTAATTATGGCGTTGCAGAGCAAACACATCATTTTATCTTTCTCAGCAACTATGAAATACTGCAATTCCCATGCTTCATGGAATACTCTGTTCTCTTCCTTTAATTTTCTTTTCACAGTTTTTGACATGATTGGGGTACCAGAAGATTTTTAAATAAAAATGGTACACGAATTGATCAAAGATTTACAGTTTTAAAGGAAACAAACGTGCGTGTCACTATCGGAGAATCGTCAGTAACTGTCATCCAGTCAGCCAGTCGAATTGATCGTTGATAGGTAAGGGCGTAAGCCGTAAGGCAACGTTGTCAGTTTCAACTGGCAGCGTTGCCATATTTCCTATTGTTCAAGCCATAAAGAAGGCTTGTATGTGTAAGAAGCAGTGAAGCTGAAACCATGATCTAATGAAATAGCCTAAAGCCCTAAAGGGGTATCAGTTGCTGTCCATTATCGTACAGTATGAATTCTGAATGTCAAATAGGCAGGAGGCCGTAACTAGTACCCCAAAAGGCCGCAGGTTCCCCACCCCTGTTCTAGATTATTAGTTTATTCCTTTTAATATGAGAACGTCAAGACAGCAGCTTTGGTATGATCAGTGTTTTCAGCAGGGCAATCATTACTGTCTTACCCCTTCGTTTGAACGTTCTTAGTACCTGTCTCGCGACTCTTTTAGCTTTGTTTCTCAGCAGAGCATTATATTGGAGGATGGAGAGTTTATGGACTTTATTAGTTTCCTGATATCATCAATTGCATTCGAGAATTTTTCGGTTGGAGTGTTTACAAGGAGTTACAAGGAAAAGAAGTACCTCAAAAGGCCTTGCGGCCCATACCGAGGAGGTACCAATGGCAACGGGTGCCAGGGAAAATTTTGTCTTTCAAACTATGCTAGCAGTAGTAGAAAACTGGATAGAAAAGTAGAAGGCTCTCTCCCACCCTCCGCTCCCTCCCTGCCAGAGGCAGGTACGGAAAAAGGTTGAAGAAAATACCTTGACCCTGGAAAAGTAGCCAAGGAAATTTTACAGGAAAGTGGAGAATATATAAATAGCTCTATATTTAGCTTGCTCACAGAGACACCGAGCAAGCGAACTCCTGCAGAGTTTTGAGATTTTAATCTTAAACTATGAGTGTGTTCTGTACTTTGCCTAGCCTATTTTTAAACAGATTTACACTTTGACTGGAAACATCCTCTGAGGGAAGTTGGTTCCAGATATCAACTATTTTACAGGAAAAGAAATTTCCGCAGACTGAGGTCCTAAATGTCTTTACACACTCAAATAGTGTGCAAGATTTCGTCTAACCTTTTCTTGAACTGATCCACAGAGGAACTGTTCACAACTTCCGAAGGTAACCTGTTCCATGTGTCACAGATCTTATACGTAACGTAATTCCCACACACTAGTCCTAAACCGTTTCAAATCCAACTTCCAACCATTGTTGCGAGTTGGGTTATCATTTAAACTAAACATACTTCTAAAATCGACATCGTTGAACCCTCGTAAGAGCTTGAAAACCTCGATCAGTTGACCGCGCAGCCTCCGAGTTTCAAGCGAAAACAAGTTCAGGGCGCGTAACCGTCGATTGTAGCCCATATGCCTAACGGAAGGGATCAACTTTGTGGCCCTCGCCTGCACTCGCTCCAGCCTCTCAATATCTTTCCTGAGGTGGGCGACCAGAACTGCACAGCATACTCCAGGTACGGCCGAACAAGGGAATTGTACAGTGAGAGCACAATCTCCTTGTTCCGAAACTGAAATTGCCTCCTGATATAACCCAATAGTTTCTGGTCTTTCTTTTCCCTCTCACACTGTAAGTGTAAACTTAAGGTCGCTGCTAATTAGCACACCCAAGTCCTTTTCTAAATCAGTCACCTCGATATTACTGCCCAACATCGAGTAGTCCGACTTGGGATTGGCGTAGCCAATGTGCATCACTTTGCATTTACCCAAGTTAAACGGCATTTGCCATTTTTCGGACCACTCTCCTATCCTACCTAGGTCCGCACGCAGTTCCTCGATCGCTTCGGGCGTCCCAACATTGGCCCCAAGCTTGGTGTCATCAGCGAATTTGGCGATCCGACTGACGATGCCACCGTCGATATCATTTATGTAAATGGTAAACAACAGTGGCCCCAAAACGGAACCCTGAGGAACCCCACTAGTGACCGAGGCCCAACCCGAACTAGCCCCTTTAATTACCACCCTCTGCCGCCTATTCCTTAGCCAGTTTTCAATCCACCTACCTATTTCCCCACCGATACCCAGCGCGCGCACTTTCGCCATTAGCCGGCGGTGAGGTACCTTATCAAAGGCTTTCTGAAAGTCGAGATAAAGTATATCAATCGCCCTACTCTTATCGTACTCACTCAACATGACGTGGAAAAACTCGAGCAAGTTGGTGAGACACGACCTATGCCGTCTAAACCCATGTTGGGAGTCCCCAAGCAGCTTGTAGGAATCCAAATGGTCAACGATTCTATCAGCTATTATCCTTTCTAATAATTTACCTACAACTGAAGTGAGACTAATAGGACGATAGTTCCCTGGACTTTCGTGATCCCCTTTCTTAAAGATAGGGGTCACGTTGGCCTCCTCCAGTCACCAGGCACCTGGCCCATCTCCAACGATTTGTTGAAGACTGTAGCCAGGTGGGGAGCCACCTGGTCGCGCACTTCTCGCAAAACACTGGGGAGAAACTGGTCTGGCCCAGGAGCCTTAAACGCGCTCAGTTTGTCTATTCTATGAGCAACGACTGTCGCGGTACATCTAACACTATCCAGGTCAGCACCTTCGTGCCTCACAGCTGGCTCGGGGATGACGCGGGTATCCTCCCTGGTGAACACTCCCGCAAAGTACTCATTAAGCACCTTAGCGATGTCCGCGTCGGAGGTCCGCAGAACGCCGCTTCCGTCCTTTAAAGGACCTATCATGCTTCTAATAGGCTTTCTACTATTAACATAACTGAAGAACTCCTTAGGGTTCCTCTTGCAGAGGCTTGCCACCCGTAGTTCTTCGTTACGTTTCGCTAGCCTAACCTTCGCCTTCACTTCCCTACACAGGCGGACATACGCTTCAGTGTTCTCGTGGGAACGATTGGCCTTCGCCCTCCTATACACTACTTTCCTATTTCGGATAGCCGAAGCGATGCCACGATTGAACCACTTAGGCTGCGTTGAAGCAGGGGTGACCAGTTTTGAGGGTATGGCAGCAGACTGCAGCACCATAAACTCATCCCGGAATGCACTCCACACTCCCTCAACATCGCCGCCAACCTCTAACCCCATCTCTGCTACGCTATCCCTGAGGCTAACAAAGTTCGCCCGCCGGAGATCGAGCTTACTGCCTCTCGAGTTACTACGCTTCACCCGAGGGACGCACACACGGAACCTAATAATACCGTGATCACTCCCGCCCAACGATTCGTCAACGGTGAGGCCAGTGACGAGGTTGTCTTCGGTCGTGAATACTAAGTCTAGAACGCTTTCGCCTCGTGTAGGCTCGTTGACCCACTGAGTGAGGAAGTTCTCATCAGCAAAGTCAACTAGCCTCCTCCCTTCAGCATCGGCAGTCCTGTTTTCCCACTTTATGCCGCGACAGTTGAAGTCTCCTAAAACTACACACACCCTATCCCCTAGCAGGCTACTGAGTTCGGTGTACAGGGCTGTATCCTCCTCGAGGAGGAGATGCGGAGGTCTGTACACCAAGATTAACCTATAGTTCGTCCCTCCCACGTTCAGATCGACGCCAAGCAGCTCCCGTTCCGACCGGAACTGGCAGTCAACCGGACTCAACGTGTCTCTGACGTATATTAGTACCCCACCCCCCTCCCCACGGGTGCGGTCTTTGCGAAACATTCTATACCCGGGAATTTCGAACTCCCCAACGTAGTCCCTACGATCAGTATGAATCCAGGACTCGGTGATAGCAACGATATCCTGGTATTCTGATGCTAAGAGCGCCCGTAGCTCGCGAAACTTGTTCCTAATTGACCTAGCATTAAAAAGCATTGCACGGAGGGAGCCTTCCCTATTCTGACCGCCCCCTAGCACGACCCGTTTCCCGAACAGCCAGGCTGTCGGGAGTTGAAGAGCCCCTCACTAACGAGGGGGCAACTTCCACAGGAGACTGAGCCCCCTCCAACGTAGGAGGAGGGTCACCCATCTGTACTTCGCCGCACCCTTCAGTCGAAGGTACGTCCGCCACCGGCTCATCCTCATCTCTCCCCGGTGGGGGCCCATCATCTCTCCCAGGACTCGACCTCACCATTCTGTATAGGTGCCGGTCGAGCAGCGCGCCTAGCACACCTTTACCCTTGTCATTGAGGTGGACACCATCCCTCTGGTAAAGGTCCCACCTACCCGAAAATGCATCGAAGGGGTCAATAAACTTCACGCCCAGCGGAACGCACAAGTCTTGTACCCTCTCGTTGATGCCAATGACCTTACTGAGCGAGTGGTCACTGACATTCATTCGCGGTAAAATACCCATTAACATTCCCCTGTCTGTCTTCAGTTTTAGATCATCCGCAAGAGACATGATCTCGGTGATGATCCCTTCTGTAAGACCTACCCCACCGCCTTTGAGGAACAGGTCATTGCCACCAGCGTGGACAACGATCGCAGTCCTCCGACTATCCACGCGCACCTTCTCTACCTCCTTCCTTAAGTGCGCCGTTCCCCGCCCAGGTAAGCACCTTACCTTCCTCCCATCCCGGTTTGCAGAAGCAAAGTACTTCTCCTGGCCCCTGATCTGCGAGTCCCCAATCAAAACGGTGTCTTCCTCCTTCGAGCACAGGAGACTAAAGCGGTTAGAGGTCTTGACAGGGGCAACTGGGGTCTCAGGCTTCGGCTTCGCAGCCTTCTTGCCCGAGACCTTTCGAAACCCGTCGCCACCCATACACGCAGTTACACCACCCGACCCACCCCGACAGGTAGCTACATCCTTCGGTTTCTTTGGGCCATCAGCAGGCCCCTTCCCACCCTCTTCTCTTCAGCCCCTTCTTTGAGCCCTCCCTTTGTTCTTGATACTTAATCTTACAGTTTGAATCTGCTGGTGTGTTTTTAATTTGATCTTGTCCACTGGGTTGGATTTCCAGTGCTACGACCCTAGCTTCAAGCTTTTTTACTAATTCCTTTAGCTCTTTAACTTCCTTTTCGTGGTTGTCTCTAAGTTTACAAAACAAACATACACTAAGGGATGTGATATCGCTGATATACCCTCTGGGAAGTCTACGCACCAATGATTAACTTTACATTTAAAGCATTCTGCTTTCAATTTAGCTGGCCCTGCCATATTTTCTCTTTTTTTTGTTTTTTCTGAATACTCTGAATAAGATAAAGCGTTCTAGCAATGAAAACTATCCAAAAACGTTATGACCAGTATATAAAAAAGGGGGGGGGGGTGAATTAATCCCGCGCGTAGCCGCACCCGCCTTTTCGCAAGTGACGTTCATTCCTTCCAGAAGACTACACCTCTCCTGCTGCCGCACCGACCAAAGGTCTCCCCAGGGCCGGACCGTCCCAAACGTGTCGCAGCTACCAACTGACAAACACTCGCGACGCAAGCGTCACGGATTTTCCGCCAGGAGCGACAGCGAGATGCAGCCCCTTACTAAGTCTTACTAGTCACTCACAAGTGGGCCAGACTCTTAGAATCCAGTGTTCAAGGGATATCCCACCAGACCCAGAGGCTACGCCCGAGACTTTACGCTGGCCTGGCAGCCAGCTGGGCAGTAAAGCCCTCTCACCTCAGAGCAGTACAGCCAAGCACCATCAATTGGTCACCAAAGAACGGTCGCAGGGGGCTGGTCAAGCCATTACGCGTTAGGAATGGGCTTAACGGGGCACTAGCCACACTCCATTCATCGCGCCCCTACGCCTGGGACCCCTCCATCCCAGTCTCTCACAACCTACGAGCGTTAAATGGTGTTATTTATAGAGGTTCCAAAGCCTCTCTTCCCACGCATGAGGTAGCAGTAGGGTCCTAATAGTAAAAGAAGAGAAAAAGACTTAATACTAAAAGAAAAGTTTTTTTTTTTTTTTTTTTTTTTTTTGCAGTGAGAGGAGAACAACCTTAACGTAATCTAAAAGGACAGAGTAGGGATGGGATGGGGTCCTAGTAACCCACGGGACGGGATTGTGCAAAATACTTTACCCGCCCTCCCGAAAGAGAGAGAGAACCTAAAGGAGCTGGCAGCCAGTTCCTCTAGAATCCCACGACTCGGGACCGGAGGGCTGTCACACCCCAAGTATAAAGTTTACTACATCCAGAAGAAATGTGCATAACCTTTATACCCCCTGCGGGCTAGTAAGTTGAAAACCCTCGATATTTATCTCTTTCTAATCAATACAATGTTCGCAGTTTTCACAAATTCCTTGGCACTCTTTAAGATTAGTTTCTGTGAGGCATGCGATGTCCGCCCTTGTTTCGTTCATAAATCCTTTCAGGTACGAAACTTTGTTGAACGAGTGGTTTGGTTTTATTCCTGAATATTAGCCAGGACAATATTTATGTTCTTTGTTTTGCGTTGCCCCTTTAGCATTTCAAGTTTGTTTTCCTTCGGTCTCGCGTGTTTAGTTGCTCCATGGTCCTCCGACAGAGATCTGTTTCCGCCGACCTGTTCTGGTAGTTTCTTGTCAGGAAGTGGTTCGGCTCGGGGATTCCCAGCTGTGTCGACTACGTGCACTGTATGACATTTAGCAGCCGTATTGCGTCTGCGATGTTGAAAAAATTTTGTTCGTGATTTGTGTACATATGTTTATTCATGTTATTCCTATTTTCCTTTGAACTTTGTCTCTTGTCCTTTGGGTTCGTCGGGAGATGTTGACAGTAGCATTTTTTCCCATATTTGCAGGTTCCATATTTTGCGTAAGTCCTGCAAATGTCAGGGTGGTAGAATCTGCATCTGTCTCGGAATTTACGATGACCATTATTGCAGAAGAAATTGCTCAATAGGGGATGTTCATTTACAGTATATACATTATCCTCACTTATATCTGCAATTATCTTTTACATAATGTCTGCATATAATTCTTTCCCCATTTTTACTCGGAACCTTTGCTTTTTGCTCCTTATTGGGAGACAGTTTCACTCTATTGTTTTTATTGCACGCTTGTTTTTCCCTAGTTGTGCTATTTGTGCTAATGTCCTTCTTTGCCTTTATACTATCTGTTGTCTTTATACTCTCTGTTGCCTGTATGTCATTTGACCTCGTTGTGTGACGGTGTTTGATTTATTTCAACTCCGCTTTTCTTCCGTCTTTTTCTGTTCTTAATTCACACTTTCCTCTTTTACTTTCTCCTCATTGTCTATTTTTGCTTTATATACAGTAAAAGAGTTTATTTAGGTCATGCAGTTTTGGCAGAAAAACTTTATCCCATTAAGTTACTTTGCGTTCGTTATGAGAGATTTCTTTATCTTCCCATTTCTAGCATTTGAAATCGAAAAGCGATTGGGAGAGATCGCATCTCATTGCCTTTGACTTATCTCTTGCATTATCACAGAAACCACAGGTTTGCAGGAATTTATTTACCATTGCCATGTTACTAATAGACAGAGTTGGCAAAACCCCAGCCAAAAACCCAAAACCCAGCAAAAACCCAACTGGTTTTTTGCTGGGTAGTTGGGTTTTTGCTGTTTTTTTAGTTTTTGCTGAGTTTTTGCCAACCCTGCTAATAGAAGGTAGCAGCTGGTGCACAAAATTGACTCAAAAGGGTATTATAGGAGATATAGTCTAGGATCTGGCCCAGAGTTCGTATAAATTTCTGGGTGCAGAGGTTTTGACGACTGATCTAGACTAATTTTGGGGCGGAGAATCCGAATTTTTCTATGCCATCGCACCAAATTGGTGCGAAAGTGGTCAAAATGGCAAAACATTGGCAAAAATGGCAAAATTGTATCAGTTTTTCGTATTTTTGTCATATTCTTGAGTTGAAAATTTTTTAAGGGCAATTGTTTGTTTGAGAATCTGTTTTTGTAACATAATGCTGCCTGAACCAAGAAAACTGACAAAAATGTCAAAAAACAACAGCAAAAATAGTAAAAAATTAAGTAAATATTGTCAAAAAATCGCAAAAATGAAATTTTTGGCTATCTTGGTGCATAAACTAGTTCTAACCAATCATATCAAACTAAATAGTCAAGAAATTAGATACTAATAACTCTGCAAGAATTTATTAAAACAAAGTATGCACAAATGTCTCAATTTCGGGTATAAATCGATAAAAATGGTTGTAAAATACTTGAAAAAATAGCCAAAATATAAAAAAATAGTGCTAATTTTATGTTATTCTTAGGCTTGCTTGTTGTAAAATGCTTGAACTTCTTATAGAATCGATCTATTTGATTTCTTTAGAGTAACTAAGTCATATTTATTGTGTTTCAGGTTTAGTATTGGTAGTAGGCTAGTAGCTACAAATTGAGGATCCCTGTATTCATTATGTGATTCAACAGATGATAGATCATGGTAAGTAATAATCGAATTGAATATTTAAAACATAAATATAAAGACCAATGTGTTACAAATTAATTTTTATATGTATAGAATAGAACCAGTTTATTATAATTGCAATTGCAAGAAGTCTTAGTATATTTTATTTTTTCAGGATGTATGTCAACTTGTGCCAGAAAAGAAGCATAGCTCAAACCTTGGTAAATGTATCTTGTGCCAGAAGAACAAAAGCCCAAGTGGAGAGAAATATTTGAGCAGCGGAGAACATGGGATAAAAAATTTGCTTCAGTTGGCTTCTGCGTACCCAAATGATGACAGAAGCAAGCGTTTGAAAGCTCTTATTGAGAGTCAGACTCCTTATATCCAGTATCACAGCACTTCGTGCTATGCAACATATAAAAAGTTCGTTGAACGTAGCCAGAAGTCTAAAAATGCTGAATCTGAACTTTCCTATTCCTCCTTAGGGGAAGCATTAACCCTCCAGAAAATAGTTCAAGCAAAAGGATTAAAACACAGCATATTAAGGATATGACAGTGTGTGTATTTTGTGGTTCAGCTCGAGTCAAATTGAAAGGTGGAAACATTGACCATGATTTGTTTCGGATATGTACTCCAGGTCGTGCCCAAAAGTTATTGAGTTATGCTCACTTGTTCCAAGACGATGTTTTTACCAGAATAGCGATGTTGAACGAATACAAAGATGTATTCGCTGCAGATGTATTCTATCATAACAATTGTATAAAGAAGCATTTTGCAGCCTATGATCGCAGAATAGAGACGATTTTGATAAACAGACAGCAAGAAAATGAAGTTATGGGTTCTACTGACATGGTTCAAGAAGCGTTTAATGATGTAGTCTCAAAAATAGACTTCACAAGCTGTGGATACAGTGTCACCTACTTGAGACAAGAGATCAATAAAAAGCTGAACCAGGATGAATCGATCAGTAACTATTTGGTTAAGAGCCTGCTTATAGACAAATTTAAGGACACCATTTATTTTACATATCCTAGCAACAAACGAAAATCCCAGATGCTTTATTCTGTCCAGATTGAGAGTGCAAGAATTGTTGAAACTTTGCGGAAGTCATCTGTCAAAAACGTTGCTAAGGACCTAAAGAAAGAGTTAAAAATTTACAGTTTTGGTTTACGCTCTAGCTATTGTGATCCAAACGATCTTGATCTAGCCTTAAAACGCTTCCAAAATGAACGTCCTCCAATATGGATGGAATTTCTTCAGCATTTGTTTTCCACCCGGAATGTATCAGATAGCAACAATCAGTTGATGCTGAAGTGTGACACTATCTTCCAGATGTTGTTTTACATCCTTCATGATGGTTTGGAGCCCAGCCCATTGCCTGTCGGATTTGCTCAAACTATACATAACCTGTCACAGTCTAAAGATCTTATTGAAATTGCAAACAAACGGAGCATTTGTGTAGGATATCAAGAAGTTCGCAAAATAAATTTGCACTAGCAAAACGTACAATATCTTTATGTGGTTCACATAGAGTTCCAGTTCCTCCAGTATTTGATCAAAACCATCCAATTCAAGCAGCAATGGATAATTTTGACACCTTGGAAAATACCTTGTCTGGAATTGGTTCGACACACGATACGGTGCTAGTTTTATTCCAAAATGCTCCATTAAGCTCTGCACCAACACAACAGCATACTAATAAGATCAGTGAAGCTTCAGAGTCAACCCTCCGTCTTGGCAAGTTACAAAGCATTCTTCCTTGCCAAGAAATTATCTCGATTGGACCAAGACATGAACGAGGTACAATAAGTCAAGATTTCAAAGTCTCTAAATACAAGGCAAACGATCATTTACTAGAGACTGTTAATCTCGACCATTTCCTGTGGTTTGTGATGCGATACAAACATAGAACAACCACAATACAGGGCTCTTCAACTAACTCAAATACTGATAATGATGACTTTGTTCCAAGCTTTGTTGCTGTCAAAAGCCCTTTTGTAGGAGAGAGCTTGAAGCCTACAACTATTGCGTTCACTCCCATACTGCCATACAAAGCAACTGAATTTGATATCAATTTTACAACAATGATTAACTTTCAGGACGTGCTTAAGCAGCAGAATAAGCCATACGGTGCACTGTGGTGTGATGAAGGAGTTTATGCTATTGCAAGATTTTCAGTCAACTTCATCATCAGAAATAATACATGATCTTATCTCACAGTCTTTTACAACATGCAAACCTAAGAGTTTTATAAAATTAGCACTATTTTTTATATTTTGTTTATTTTTTCAAATATTCTACAATCATTTTTAATCATTGTAACCCAAAATTTAGACATTTGTACATGTTTTTGTGTTAAGAAATTTTAGTAGAGCTATTAATATCTAATTTCTTGACTATTTAGTTCGATAAGATTGGTTAGAGCTAGTTTATGCTGCAAAATAGCCAAAAATTTCATTTTTGCTATTTTTTGACAATATTTACTTAATTTTTTACTATTTTTGCTGTTATTTTTTGACATTTTTGTCAGTTTTCTTGGTTCAGGCAGCAGTATGTTACCAGAGCTGGGCACTTCCGCCAACACTTCCGCAAACCGCAAATTCCGCAATTGCGGAAGTATGTTTTTCGTTTGCGGATTTGCGTTTGCGGCAAAGTCACCGCAAATTAGCGAATTTGCGTTGCGGAACTAAGACCGCAAACGCAAATCTTTCCGCAAATTTCCCACGTGGCCACTGGCCAAGCCTGACCTCTGACAACTTCGAACGTCTCGTGTTCATGAAGGGGAACATGGACTTATTAAAACTGGATTTGGCTCAGTTACTGGAGGAGGACGACTGAACTTGTTGACAAAGCCAGAGGCGTACACTTGTAGAGGCTAGAGGGGTTGAGTTGTACACTCAAGTAGGGTGGATCGATTTTACATTGTTTTCGATTTCCATATTTTAATAGAGACAAAAACTTGCGCATGCATGAGAAAATAGCCTCTGCAAAATCTTAGCTTAATAGATAATCATCTTCTGCCCCCGGCAGAGCGATGAAAATCATATTTTAGTAGTCAAAAACGTATTTTTCTTATAATTTTTAAAATATTTCAATATGCATCAACATTATTCCTAATAACTATAAAGTCGATGAAAAAGACCTCATATGATCGTTTTTCCAAGCGCGTTGTCCTACGTTAATATCTTTTGCCCCCGGCAACAACGTCAAATGTTGAAAAAATAGGTAATTTATATACATATTTTCAGATCATATAGTTTTAGTTCAAGAACCAGAATCCCAGTACATGGGGCATTTCACTCCTGCATCAGGTTCTGCCACTGCAATAACATCAGGTATCATCAACTTTCTAGAGACTAACAATATTAGCACGGACGACATTGTGGCTATCGGCTGTGATGGTACCGCAGTGAACACGGGTCGAAAGGGTGGAGCCATTCGTATGATTGAAATGAAACTACAAAGGCCAGTTCAGTGGATCATATGCCTATTACACGGTAATTAATTATCACTGCGACACCTCATTCAAGACTTGGACGGCAAAACATCTGGGCCAATGGGCTTTACTGGACCAGTTGGAAAACAACTGAACGACTGCGAAAAACTTCCAATTACAGAATTCGATGCCATTCCATCTCCCGACATTGACATAGATGATGCCGAGTTGAGCACTGACCAAAAATATTGTTAGGCATCTACAGAGCAGTGTCGAGCGGTAGCTGCTCTTCAGCTCTCGCGGCTCGAAATCCAGGTAAGATGGCGCATTCCAGGTGGCTGACAACAGCAAATAGATTTCTGCGCCTCTATGTTTCAACCAGTGAACCCTCCAGCACCTTCAACGAAATTGTGCGATTCATTATGACAGTTTACGCACCAATTTGGTTTAAGATAAAGAAAAACTCCAGTTTCACTGAGGGCGCAAAACATTTTTTCGAAATGATGCGTCTCTCTCAGACATGCCTCAAAGATCTAAGACAATCGCCAACAAAGTCCTCCGTAGAAATTCTTTCTTTGCTCACCCAGAAAATATTTTGATCTCCATGCTACATGCCGATGAGCAACACATAAGAGAATTGGGATGGAGAAGAATATTAAAAGCACGATCAAAACAATCACCAGCGGGGGAAATTCGAGCCTTCGCCATGCCTGAGCTGCTCTACGATAGTCAAAACTATTACGAAATGATCAACTGGCAAACGGCTGAGGTGACCGAACCCCCCGTTACAAAAACAATACCTGATACCCGAATAAAAGAGTTTGTTGAGACGGAGACCAGCCTGATGGACTGATCCCACTATTCCCTTGTCATACTCAAGCGGTCGAGAGACTCATCAAATTAGTAACCGAAGCCTCTGCCAGTGTAAGTGGAATAGAAGAGAGGGACGGATTCATCCGCTCCCGTCTTCACTCCCGAACAAAAATTCCACGATTTGATTCTAAGAAAGATTACCGTATGTAAATCGACATGCAGCCAAAGAAAGGGTGGCTGGGGTTGGATAGGGTGGAACTCGACGTACAGCCACCTCCTCGTGGTGAGTTCTGGGTTGCTAATTTTATAAAATTAGCAAGCGAGGAGCTGTACTTAGTACTTATCGTACTTATAACATCGCATTAACGTAATTATAATCCACATTTACACTTTTCTCGGGGACAGAAGATATTACTCTAGAGTCATAAAATTTTGCGTGTGTGTTATTTCATGCCTAAGCAACGATACAAATGCTATGGGAAATATATAAATACATTATTTAAGACAAAGAGCCGATCTGAAAATATGTATATAAATTACCTATTTTTTCAACATTTGACGTTGTTGCCGGGGGCAAAAGATATTAACGTAGGACAACGCGCTTGGAAAAACGATCATATGAGGTCTTTTTCATCGACTTTATAGTTATTAGGAATAATTTTGATGCATATTGAAATATTTTAAAAATTATAAGAAAAATACGTTTTTGACTACTAAAATATGATTTTCATCGCTCTGCCGGGGGCAGAAGATGATTACCTATTAAGCTAAGATTTTGCAGAGGCTATTTTCTCATGCATGCGCAAGTATTTGTCTCTATTAGAATATGGAAATCGAAAAAAATGTAAAATCGATCCACCCTATATAATGTACAGTGAGTTCAAGTTGTGTACAGTCACAGTGTTAACTTAATTTAACTTGTGTAATGTAATGTGTGTACAGTTACTACAGTTACAGTACAGTCTTCTCTAACGTGTCTAAGTCTCAAAATTTATGAAATTCAAATGATTAAATTTATTATTTAATTTATTTACTATTTACTTGCAGGAGGTGTTTTTGTTCAATATAATATATCAATACATGTAGTATTTTTATTTCTTCTACAATAGTGATTTATTGTAATAAATTATTTAGCCTTGTTTTTAATAAAAACAAGGCTAAAACATTAAACATTAAAAAGATATAAAAACTTTTTATACCTCTTTAATGTTTTGGATACTTTTTATAGTTAAAATTGCGATTGCGGAATTTGCGGTTTGCGGAAGTGTTTGCGGAAGTGCCCAGCACTGTAAAAATTGGAAATATGGTTTGCGTTTGCGGATTTGCGTTTGCGGCACCAAAAATGGCAAGCAGTTTGCGGATTTGCGGTTGCGGAAGGTAAGGTTTGAGTTTGCGGATTTGCGATTGCGGAAGTGATTTTGAGTTTGCGGTGCCCAGCTCTGTATGTTACAAACACAGATTCTCAAACAAACAATTACCCTTAAAAAAAATTTCAACTCAAGAATATGACAAAAATATGAAAAAATGATAAAATTTTGCCATTTTTGCCAATTTTTGGCCATTTTCACCACTTTCGCACCAATTTGGCCGGATGGCATAGAAAAATTCGGATTCAACGCCCCAAAATTAGTCTAGATCAGTCGTCAAAACCTTTGCACCCAGAAATTTATACGAACTCTAGGCCAGATCCTGTACTAATATTGGGTGTGGGTTGACTGAAACTGAGTGAGGGAAAGTATTCTTGTATAGATTAATTCGCTTCGTTTTTATTTATTTTTTTTAGATATACGTCGCGATTTTACGACTTAAAAAGAAATATCACTGCTTAAAACTGATTAACTGCAGGATTTTTACTGTAATACCGCTTTTATTAGGACTTTGATCAAAACACGTGTAACCGCCATACCGGAAAAGGACTATATATATATATATATATATATATATTAGTGATGTAGGTCACATCCGCACCCGCATCCGCATCCGCGGAACATCCGCACATTTTCTCGCATCCGCATCCGCATTCGCATCCGCACTTTGGACTGCGGATGTCGTGCGGATGTGGACCGTTGAGATAAAACGTCATTAATAAGCGGAAATTATCAAATTCTACTATATTAATAGAACTAGTTCATTCTGCGCAAAAGTGATGCAAGCGACAAGACGAGAGGCTGTTCTTGTATGAAGTTACTCTCTTGCAACCTACTTAGATCCACGTTACAAAGCTAAGTTATTTTCACCTAGTACATTAGAACGAGTTAAATCATCACTTGGCAAAGCAGTTGAAGAGCTTCAATCTCTTGAATCTGTCGCTTCGCCACCCACCAAAAGAATAAAAGTTTCAGTGACAGAACCAACACCTTCAACGAGCAAATCTATCACAGAATCTCTCTCTCAGTTTCTTGAGTCAAGCAGCGATGACGAGACCTACGCGATGTCAAAAGATGTAGTAAAAATGATCGAGAGCTATCACCAAGAAAAACGCCTGGCTGCATGTGACAATCCTATTAGTTGGTGGAAAAATACGCAGAATATCTATCCATACTTGAGTAAACTTGCAAGGAAACATTTAGCCTGTCCTCCAACAAACGTACCAAGCGAGAGATTATTAGCAGTGCTGGATTAATATATGATGAAAAGAGAAACAGACTGGCAGCAGAAAAGGCAGAAAAATTAATGTTCCTTAAGCATAACCTTCCTATAATTAAGTTTGAATATTAAACGATGAACATCTTAGTTTACTTTATTTTAATTACTCATTTATAAATATGCCTAATAAAACTTTAAACTTAATATAAATAGTTATCAAGCTAATTAAAGATCTCTTTCTATAAGGGTGGAGGTTGGGGAAAGAGGTCGGTGGGGTGCATTTGAGTTGGGTTCATGTCCCGCATCCTGGTAACACAATTATGGTTTCTAATTGTGGCTGAAACTCGACAAAATATAACGAATTTATTTGCAGACGAATTCACTAATTGATTTCTATATTAGTTAGATGCTTGATATTATTTTATATGTTCAGAGAAAAGTACAGCAATTATTGTACAATTAATCAATTATACAATTATAGCTACAGCTCTCTCTATATAATAACTTATTATATACGTTAAACACAACAAATCTCGAATATATCCTAAAAAATAACGAAAATGTAGACATCCGCATCCGCATCCGCATCGCGGATGTCGAAATCAAACATCCGCATTCACATCCGCATCCGCGGATGTGAAAAAAATGACATCCGCTACATCACTAATATATATATATATATATGTGTGTGTGTGTGTGTGTGTGTGTGTGTGTGATAAAAGGAAGCAATATAAGTTTATTCAATTTATAGAATTCATTTAATTTATAGAATTTATTTATGCAAACATTTGATCTCACTGTGAGAAATTCATTTATGTATATAATACTTTCTTATTTCTCTTTGACAAAGGAAAAAAGCAAAAGGGGTAAATATTCTTTTCTCTCGTGATAACGTTGGATTGTATTATTTGTTTGACATTGTTTATTGAAGAATTACTCTGAAGTAATCCTGAAATTACAATACGTCAAACTTTCCCAATGTGGAAGTTTTTAATTTCAGTGTATTTTGCGAGTGTTTCTTGTGTTTCTCAGACATTAGTGGAAACTATAAAATACATTTCTTCGTCATAGACGCGGAAAACTATTCCTGTTTTGAGAAATGAACATTAAACAGAAGAAAATGACACTTCAAAAGTGTACTGCCGAAGTTCTATACTCGCAAAAGAAAATTTATAAACGGTCACACCTAAAACAAACAAGACCCGTGTTGTCCAAGCTAAAGATAAAAAAGTGAAATCAGCAAGTAGTCTTCTTAATCTTTTAAGAAATTTTTTTAAGTAAACAAACTCTTAAAAAGATTTAGCATCCGAGACCTCTTTCTAAGTTTTTTTAAAGTTTGTTTCTTCCCTTTACAATTTTTAAATCAAGATAGAAGGGAAAAGAATGAAGAAATGAAGAACAGGAAGGAAAAAAGAAACCCATTTTAATCAAAATATTAATTAAAGAACTTGACTGTAAACTTCTTTTTGCGGAAAGAAAGTTATAACCAAATTTTTTTTCAAACTACTCTCAGTTTCTTCAAAGAAAACCATATAGGGCCTACATATATATACCTATTAAACAAATGAGTTTAGAAACAAGTAAATAATTACTTTATTCACACATTTTCCAAAACAAAAAATAGCAATAAAAAAAAAATTACCCTCAACCATTAACTAATGTCGATAAAACGGTCCCAAATTATGAATCGAGAAAAAATTGCCCTCATTTGCAATTTTGGCTTTTTCTTTTACAAACTATAAATTCATGGGGGAGAAACCTGCTTTAAAAAGAACCAATCCTAATTCCATTTGTCGAAGAGAGTTCCCCACTAAATCTTTATTATGGAAAAAGTTTAGGTCAAGAGATGGCACTAAGAAACAAAGATCTCTCTTTCCTTTGAATTTATTCCTAATATTTCTCAAACCTGGTTTATTTCTACATAACATTTTAAATGTTTCTATTCAGTATATTGAAGAAAATCTATGCATTTTTTTATGCAAGAACGAGGGGCCAAGGACGAATGCCTGGAAAAGTGCCTCCCCCTCCCCAATAGAAGAAGACGAGAGCCAAAATCAAGGTCCAGGATTTTCGAGATGCTTGGACACTGCGTTTGAAAGATTGGAGGTCATAGACATGGGGAAAGATGAACTGAGGAAGAGTGTTCCAGAGTTGTTCCAGATTTATTTACTTATAATTACATTTTAGTAATTTTCTTTGGGTCTCTTTCCGGTAAAATTCCCTAAATTACACTTAATATTCGCCTTTCAATAAACTAAAGACTGATGTAATGGTAAGTATGCTGAAAAGATTAAAATGTCATTTGTTTCTTCAATTAACGATTAACGGCTAAAAGTTCTCTCTCTCTCTCTCTCTCTCTCTCTCTCTCTCTCTCTCTCTCTGAAAATTATATTCTGCGTATTCTGGGCATGTAGCGCCTTGCTGAAGCGGATAATTTCCAAATTAAAGATTCATTACATGGTGAATACGTTTAATAGAAAGTCAATGGAGGTCTTCTGTGGCGCATTTGAAGCCGGAATTGAGTGTTGGTTTTTCGCGGTTTCAGAAAGATCTGAAAATCGAAAAAAGAAAGACAAAAAAAAATGGAAAACCAGAAACGTAAAAAAAATATAAAAACTTCAAAATACTTAATTAACTTTACCTTTTTGAACGTTTTATATATACTGTATATGATGGTGTATCGGAACAAAACAAGCATCTCGATACACTATTCGATATTTAACCAAGAATGTATCTCGATACCGATTAAAGCAACTAAAAAGAAATGTATCTAAGAATCAATACGATATATGAAAATAAAAACCCACTCTAATAGACAGAGTTTATTTCCACGACAGTTTCGACGCCCACTGGCATCCTCCTCGGGTGGATACAGAAACACGAATGAACCAAAACAAGAGGGAAAAACAGTTCAGGGACCGACCGTTAAGAAATTCACACCTAGGTTAGATTCCATTCTCTCGACACCGGAAAGGCATTTTCATTAAGTACATTCGCGCAAATTTTAAAACTATCTTCCTGTTCTAAACATACAGATTCTATTATTTTTTTTTACATAATTATTACAGTTATAATTAAATTTATTAAATTTAATATTGGATAATTATTAATTACAGAAATTATAAATTTATTATTACATTGGTTATTACATTGTTGTTTATTATACAGAACTTATAAACCGAAAAACGAATGAAAAAGCCGATTAGGAAATAATCCAGAGACCATTGAGAAATTCGCACCTAGGTTAGATACCGTTCTCCCGACACGGAAGGGCATTTTATTACAGGGTCCGCTTATAACTACATTCCCACAAATTAAAACTATCTTCTTGTTCTATACATACAGATTCTAATATTTTGACATAATTACTGCATTTATTATTGCATTTACATTTTTTATTTAACATTTATTATTATTACCTTTACCCTAATTATTAAATTTATAATATTACCTTTATTATTACATCTGTTGCATTTATATTTATTTCCACATTTATTACTTCCATTATTACATTTACTAAAAGCGAGTAAAGAAACAATCCAATCCAGAGACATTTAAGAAATTCACACTTAGGTTCGAACACGTTCCCACGACTCCGTAAGGGATTTTTTGACCAAGAATCTCATTAAAGGGTCTAACTTATAAGTACCTTCACACAAATTAAAATTATCTACTTTTTCTATACACACAGATTCTATTATTTTTCTTTTGACATAATTATTACATTTATAAAGTACCTTACTTGATTCCCAATCTATAGCATGATTATTTTGGCTGGCGTGATAAAAAATGGCATTATTAGTATTACAACTTCTGAAGGCATATTTGTGTTCTTTAATACGGGTTTCAATATTTCTTCCAGTTTCCCACGTATACTAAATCACAACTTTTACAGGGAATGCTGTAGACACAGGCTTGTTCCTCTTTTGCAACGTTATTCCTAACCAATTTACTTTTCACGGTAGACGAATATTTGAACGCCAAAGCAAACTTAAAATCTTTCGTCAACGGTTTTACTCTTTCTAAGCCGGCAATGTAAGGCAAACTCACATATTGTTTTTGGTTAACTGAAGGTTCCCGAGGGCATAAAAAGATTTTCTGGCTTTAAAATACGCCTTTCTGATAAACCACTCAGGATATTTTAAATCCTTAAAAATGTTCCAAATCTTTGAATTTTCCGGGTCCAGCAAATGTGGGCTACAAATCCTGAGTGCTCTTAGAAACATGGAAGAAATAATTGAGCTTTTAACCCCTTCATCGTGATATGAAAAATAATGAATGTACGAATTACAATGAGTAAGTTTTCTATAGACCGTGAAATTGGGCTTTCCGCTTTCGTTAATGACCAAAACATCTAGGAAAGGTAATTGTTTGTCGTTCTCCCATTCATATTTAAATTTAATAGAGGGAACAAGATTATTTAATGACTGAAAGAACGTGTCAAAGTTGTTCCAGTGGTCAGGCCAAAATGAGAAAATATCATCTACATAACGAAACCAAATTAGATTCCTGGGACATATTGTTTGCAACAATTCCGACTCATAATATTCCATGTATAATGTACTCAGTATTGGGGATAAAGGGGACCCCATTCCCATACCAAAACGTTGCAAATAAAATTCCTCACCGAAGGAGAAGGCATTATTGGTGACACAGAGTTTTATCAGTTCTAAAAATACAGATGTGGGCATGCCTAGTTCTACGTTACATGTTGGCAATTTTCTATCTAAAAAACTAAGTACATCATCAATGGGAACTTTCGTAAACAAGGTCTCAACATCAAAACTTATCATTCTTCCCCGTTTTAAATCTAAGGACATAACTTTGTTAATAAAGTCACAGGAATTAGTGATATGCGAGCCTGAAAATTTACCAACTAATGGGGATAATTTATCTGCAAGAAATTTAGATAACCTGTAACTAAAGGAACCCCTTTGTGAAATAATGGGACGGAGTGGTATATTAATCTTATGGGTTTTGGGTAGGCCGTAAATGTGGGGGAGTTTGGGGTTAATCTGTAGAAATGTTTTAGGATCAATCGCCGGGACATCTTTTAATAAGTTCCTGATGGTTTTGTTGAATTCGGCAGAAAGACGCTTTAGGGGGGACGATCTCACTTTCGTGTAGGTGAATTCATCACTAAATAACGCTTCCATTTTTTGTTTATAATCACACTTACGGCCTACCCAAAACCCATAAGATTAATATACCACTCCGTCCCATTATTTCACACAGGGGTTCCTTTAGTTACAGGTTATCTAAATTTCTTGCAGATAAATTATCCCCATTAGTTGGTAAATTTTCAGGCTCGCACATCACTAATTCCCGTGACTTTATTAACAAAGTTATGTCCTTAGATTTAAAACGGGGAAGAATGATAAGTTTTGATGTTGAGACCTTGTTTACGAAAGTTCCCATTGATGATGTACTTAGTTTTTTAGATAGAAAATTGCCAACATGTAACGTAGAACTAGGCATGCCCACATCTGTATTTTTAGAACTGATAAAACTCTGTGTCACCAATAATGCCTTCTCCTTCGGTGAAGAATTTTATTTGCAACGTTTTGGTATGGGAATGGGGTCCCCTTTATCCCCAATACTGAGTACATTATACATGGAATATTATGAGTCGGAATTGTTGCAAACAATATGTCCCAGGAATCTAATTTGGTTTCGTTATGTAGATGATATTTTCTCATTTTGGCCTGACCACTGGAACAACTTTGACACGTTCTTTCAGTCATTAAATAATCTTGTTCCCTCTATTAAATTTAAATATGAATGGGAGAACGACAAACAATTACCTTTTCTAGATGTTTTGGTCATTAACGAAAGCGGAAAGCCCAATTTCACCGTCTATAGAAAACCTACTCATTGTAATTCGTACATTCATTATTTTTCATATCACGATGAAGGGGTTAAAAGCTCAATTATTTCTTCCATGTTTCTAAGAGCACTCAGGATTTGTAGCCCACATTTGCTGGACCCGGAAAATTCAAAGATTTGGAACATTTTTAAGGATTTAAAATATCCTGAGTGGTTTATCAGAAAGGCGTATTTTAAAGCCAGAAAATCTTTTTATGCCCCTCGGGAACCTTCAGTTAACCAAAAACAATATGTGAGTTTGCCTTACATTGCCCTTAGAAAGAGTAAAACCGTTGACGAAAGATTTTAAGTTTGCTTTGGCGTTCAAATATTCGTCTACCGTGAAAAGTAAATTGGTTAGGAATAACGTTGCAAAAGAGGAACAAGCCTGTGTCTACAGCATTCCCTGTAAAAGTTGTGCTTTAGTATACGTGGGAGAAACTGGAAGAAATATTGAAACCTGTATTAAAGAACACAAATATGCCTTCAGAAGTTGTAATACTAATAATGCCATTTTTTTATTACGCCAGCCAAAATAATCATGCTATAGATTGGGAATCAAGTAAGGTACTTTATAAATGTAATAATTATGTCAAAAGAAAAATAATAGAATCTGTGTGTATAGAAAAAGTAGATAATTTTAATTTGTGTGAAGGTACTTATAAGTTAGACCCTTTAATGAGATTCTTGGTCAAAAAATCCCTTACGGAGTCGTGGGAACGTGTTCGAACCTAAGTGTGAATTTCTTAAATGTCTCTGGATTGGATTGTTTCTTTACTCGCTTTTAGTAAATGTAATAATGGAAGTAATAAATGTGGAAATAAATACAAATGCAACAGATGTAATAATAAAGGTAATATTATAAATTTAATAATTAGGGTAAAGGTAATAATAATAAATGTTAAATAAAAAATGTAAATGCAATAATAAATGCAGTAATTATGTCAAAATATTAGAATCTGTATGTATAGAACAAGAAGATAGTTTTAATTTGTGGGAATGTAGTTATAAGCGGACCCTGTAATAAAATGCCCTTCCGTGTCGGGAGAACGGTATCTAACCTAGGTGCGAATTTCTCAATGGTCTCTGGATTATTTCCTAATCGGCTTTTTCATTCGTTTTTCGGTTTATAAGTTCTGTATAATAAACAACAATGTAATAACCAATGTAATAATAAATTTATAATTTCTGTAATTAATAATTATCAATATTAAATTTAATAAATTTAATTATAACTGTAATAATTATGTAAAAAAAAAATAGAATCTGTATGTTTAGAACAGGAAGATAGTTTTAAAATTTGCGCGAATGTACTTAATGAAAATGCCTTTCCGGTGTCGAGAGAATGGAATCTAACCTAGGTGTGAATTTCTTAACGGTCGGTCCCTGAACTGTTTTTCCCTCTTGTTTTGGTTCATTCGTGTTTCTGTATCCACCCGAGGAGGATGCCAGTGGGCGTCGAAACTGTCGTGGAAATAAACTCTGTCTATTAGAGTGGGGTTTTATTTTCATATTTTGACCTTCACGTAGAAAAAAGTAAAGTGTTTGGCATTAATCAATACGATAATTTGCTTTAATAAATAAATAAATAAGTACAGTTCTCAGCATCTACGATGCTGAGATGAAAACACATCAAATTCACTGATTTCGATCTTTAAAGCGTGTCGTCCGACACTCTGCTTTTATTTGGTTCAATGAGATGTCCAGTTAAGTTGAAAAGTCTCTCAACCATCTGTCGATAGTAGTCCTACAGTATGTTGTACTTGATAAAAAGTTTTTTATTGATGACTACATTTCTGACTGTTGAAAGTCTATCGTTTCGTTATTTAAATAATTTGGGCTTCTTGTTTGAGCCCCATTGATGTTCCGTCTTTTAAAACTAAAAAAAAATCTTCCTCTTCACTGCTCGTTTCACTGATAGCTAGCTGTTGGGGCCAAAGCTTCAAATTCAGTGTCCAACCAACCATTAGCGTCAGACTCCCGTTCTTTCGCTGATCACCTGTATATGATACAGTGCTATGAGCGTTTTAAAAATTATTGTTACATTTGACTTGCGCAAAGAGAACTAAATTTAATGTTCAAATGTTCAACCCTAAAATTAGTATTGCATTTATTGTGAATTTCATACCTTAGTTTGAAATAAAGGTGAACAACAGCCATCACTGTATTACTCCAACGTTGTCGTTCATCATAGATGAAGCGTTTTTTCAGCCTGATCCAAAGAGTTTCCATATTTTAAGGTTTCAGAATAAAAAAGAATTTTCAGCTTGTATTTCATAGCGTCATTTGTTAGAAGCAATTGTTTTTTCTCTGTATGGTATAGAGTTTTGAATTTCAGAAATGCTAGCCGTGTAACTATTATTATCAGTAATTAGCAACATTATTAGTAATAGCAGTTGATCAATTAAAGTTTATATGGGACACAAACATTTTATACCATATTTATTTAGTTACAATATTTTTTTGAAGTAGGATGTATCGTATCACACTGACTTTTATATCGTATCTTCCGATACGATACACATGTTTTCTAATATATCGCGATACGGCACAAGGTGCGAAAATGTGTATTAACAAACAAGTTTTCTGTTTTAGGTTTCGAAGATGCTGATGAACCTGAAATACGACTCGTTGGTGATTCCATTGTTCGAGGGCAGCTCAAGGGATTCTGTGGAAGAAACCCCTGTCGTAGGCGCCATTATTTTCTATCCTGGTGCAAGGGTGGAGGATATAACGAATAGTGTTGACCAATTTACAGACGGAACCTCTTAGCACACAACATTTGTTATTCATGTCTGTACTAATAACGTTTTAAATTCTAGATCGGAAGAGCTACTGACTAGATATAGGGACTTGTTAGAGCGACTAAAGGAAAAAACTAATAAGATTGTTTTAACAAGTATACTTCCTCGAATTATCCAACGTAATGAGTTCTACAGTAAAGTGACCGATATTAACAATAACTTAAAGTCTCTTTGGCAACAGGAAGGAGTATATTTTGCAAATTTTTGGGACAGTTTCTACGGCAGGAGGGACTTGTTCCTCGGAGATGGACTTCATCTTAATGATGTTGGAACTGCGCGTTTCGGAAGACTACTTCATAATACTGTCTCTTCTTTTCAGGCTGCCGTAACTCGACCGGTCCCGGCGTAATTTCCTTAAATTAAAGGCAAAACAATATGACTTTGGACTTTATCTTGCGCGCACGAAAGAAATGCGGTTTTAACAACAAATTTGAAGGTTCTATCTTTAAATGCTCGGAGCCTACAAAACAAAATAAACGAATTTTTTCCTTTGATTGCTTTCAAAGACTGATTTAATTGCGATAAATGAATCGTGGCTTAGCACTGAAACACGTGACTTTGTAGGGGGGTATCAAATTAGAGGTTATAGACTTTTTGTTAAAAATAGAATAGGTAGACGAGGAGGTGTTATGTTGTATATGAAAGATAATATTGCAAACGCTATAGAATTAAAGTACAGAATTCCAGAACCGACAGATTCGACTATAACAGAACTTAAATTGGGCGATTTTAAACTTCTTCTTGCCGTTATATAGAGGCCCCCTAATCAAGCAGCTGATACAAACAGCGTTATATCGTGAACTAAAGAGAGTAATATGTAGTGAACAGGCCTTAATTTTGGGTGACTTTAATTGCGCTAACGTGAATTACGATACAATGCAGGGAGACGCGGAAGGTAACCGTTTAGTTAATTTTCTCGAGGATAGCATTCTTATTAAAAATAGTGGGGAACCTACGAGGTTAGACAGTATTTTAGATTTAGTAATAACTACGGATGATAGGCTTATCACTGATCTTCAAGTAATAGAACCGTTAAGCAATAGTGATCACAATATGGTAGAATTTGTCCTCCCAGTAAGTCACTCGAAACCAGCTAACTCAACAAAAATTCCTGAATTCCAGCGCGCAGACTTTTGTAAATTTAGAAATAAATTGTCATGCGTCAATTCGGAAAACGTAATGGGGACCTCCAACGTAAAAAAATGTGGGAATCGTTTGAAACAGTGTTTAGGACGATAAATGAGAAATGTATACCGTACAAGATTAAGCGTGCGAAAGTAAATAACAAGCCCTTGTGGTTTACTTCTAGAGTAGGGGATATTATAAAGAGTAGAGCTTGGGCTTATAGGTCACATAAGTGTGATAAAGACAATGTGTGGTTACGAAACAACTATACACACACATATTATATATATATATAATATATATATATATATATATATATATATATATATATCTTTAAGGCGTGAAGCGAAAAGCGTAATAAAAAAGCCTAAGCGCGATTTTGAAATTTCCATAGCTCGTGACGGCAAAGAAAACCCCCAAGCGATTTTTCCAATATGTTAATAATAGGAACCTGGTAAAGAGTGTGTTAGGACCGTTGAGGAATTCTGACGGTGAGCTAGTTTCCGAGAACAAGCAAATGGCTAAGTTTCCGAGAACAAGCAAATGGCTACTCTGCTAAACGAATTTTTTATGTCAGTTCTTACAATAGAAGATGTAACGAGTATCACTACGGTCACAGACATAACACCTTTCGATAATGGTAATACTTTAGATAATATTGTGGTCAGTGAAAGGGAGGTGTAAGATGAAAACGCTTAAATCACCGGGGCCGGATTCCATATATCCCATACAACTAAAAGAATTAAAAGAAGGCATTGTTGCGCCGTTAACAAAGATTTTTAATATGTCTACTTCTGAGGGGTGCATACCAGATAATTTCAAGTTAGCAAATGTAACACCTATTTTTAAGAAAGGTGATAAAGGTGCGGCGGGAAATTATAGGACGTTTAACGTCTGTTGTAGGTAAGCTACTGGAATCGATAATTAGGGATTGTATAGTTGAACACTTAGAATTGCATAACTTGATTAGAAATACGCAGCATAGTTTTAGGCGAAACAAATCTTGCTTAACTAATCTTTAAGAATTTTTCCAAAGCGTCGTTGAAGTTTATGATAGTCATAGGGCGGTAGATGTAGTGTATTTAGATTTTCAAAAATCGTTTGACACCGTACCCGACTAAAGACTCGTTGAAAAAACTAAAGCTCATGGAATCAGGGGTGTAGTAATAAATTGGATAGAAGAGTGGTTGCGAGGTAGGAAACAGAGGGTGGTCGTTGATGGAGCGAGTATTCTTGGGCTAATGTAACGAGCGGCGTTCCTCAGCGTTCCTTGCTTTTTCTTATATACAGTATATATTAACGATCTAGATGTCGGCCTAGTCAGTACAGTTTCAAAGTTCGCGGATGACACAAAGTTGGGTGGTAGGGCGATAAGTGACGAAAATAGAGGTAAAATCCATGAAGATCTGAATAAAATCGTAGATTGGTCGGTCACATGGCAAATGAGATTTAACGTCAATAAGTGCAAAATTTTACATATACGTTCGCGCTAACGGGAATTTTGCGCATAGTATGTCAGGAAAGGAGTTGGCAAGCATAGATCAGGAGAAAGATTTAGGAGTTATAGTCACTGGTGATTTAAAAGTAACGAAACAAAGTAAAGCAGTGGTCAATAAGGCAAACAAAGTGCTAGGTTTTATAGCTAGGAATTTTGAGTACAAATCGCGCGATATTATTGTTCCTCTTTATAAATCATTAGTTAAACCCCATTTCGAGTACGCGAGCCAATTTGGAAATCCGCATATGCCCAAGGATATAGACAAAATTGAAAGAGTTCAAAGACGAGCAACTAAGATGATTCCGTCGCTTAGGTCAAAGTCGTACGAGGAGAGGCTTAAGGAGTTAAAATTGACTACACTCGAGACTAGGGGGCTAATGGGTGATCTAATGCAGGTTTTTAAAATTATGAATGGGTTTGATGACGTAAATAGAGGGAGCTTTTTCGAAATAGCACAATACATATAGTAGAACTAGAAATAAGGTTGTAAGCTGAGAAGTAGAAGGTTCGAGACAGCAGTTGCCAAAAACTTTCTTACGCATAAAATAGTAAATGGCTGCAATAGTTTGCCGGTAGAAGTAATTAGTAGCACATCTATAAACATGTTTAAAAATCGATTAGATGCATATGTTAATAGATTGGGTATAGTTTAAGGTAGTAAAATTAATGTGTTTGTGGTTCGGAACCCAGTAAATTTGTAGGTCCCCTCCGCCACCACGGAGGACTTGCGCAATACACAATTACAAACACGGTTAGGTAGATCAGCCATGAGTGGATCCTAGGGTCTTTGTTGGTCTGAAGCATTTTATATATATATATATATATATATATATACACACATGGGTAAAAGTGGTGAAAAAATTAGGAAATATAAAAGGCGAAAAAATAGAAAATATGAGTCGACATAGCAAAAGGTAATTGCATTCTTCAAATATTATAAAGTTATAACAAATGAAGGTTGAAAAAGAGGTTTTCCTCTGAAGTTCCTCCTGAAGAACGCTGCCAATTAAGTGAAAATCACTTGATGTTTTTCACTCTCGGAAATAATAATAATGATAATTAATAATAATAATAATAATAATAATAATAATAAATAATGGTAATTATATTTGGAAGGTTCGCTATTTCATGAGTTTACTCCTATCAGGTAATGAATGGTGATTATATTTGAAAATTAAAAAACGCTGAGCAAGATACTATTCAGAAAGAAACGCACTTAGAGGGCCGCATCCAAACTCCCCCAAGAGGCCAATGGTATCGAACACCGCCATAGGTATCGAAAGCTATTTTTCATTTCTCTAAAGTAAAATGTATTATTCTGAAATGTAATAAACATTAACTAAATAAAAAAGCTGGTTTTTTTTTGTTTTTTTCTCCGCAGGTCGTCAAATCGAAAAGATCCTAAAAATAATAATAATAATAATAATAATAATAATAATAATAATAATGAAACAGAAGCTACGCAATAGATTCCATACCAAACAAATTATATAAATCGTGTAATGATATTATCTTTGAACAGCTGTCGCCGTCCTCCATAATTACTTTCTTCAGACCAGATATTGTCCACATTTTTTTAAAAGTGGATGGCGTCGGTGCACTTGGGGAGTAAGCCGATAAAGGGGGTGAATGATGAGGATGGCGGAGGCTTACAACTTTATTTTGATGATATATGAGAATAAATGAACTGGCCTGACGGCGCAGTGTTTATGCCTGACGGCGCAGTGTTTATGCCTGACGGTAGGTAAAAAGAGTTGAAAGTGGAAAAACAATCCCATAAAAAATAAGACATTACTAGCAGAAGCTCGTGGTAAAAATACCACGCTTAAACAATCAACAGGGGCAATTTTATTTTTTTTAATATTTCCCGGAATGAGCACGTACACAAACAAACAAACATTATCCGATTTCAGCTTTATATATATATATATATATATATATATATATATATATAATTTTGAATTGGCTCCAGAACCGTCGCGATGGTCCCGCAGCCTGTAGGCTACGCGACCGTCGCGGTGGTTTTGGGGTCCCGTGCCAAGTCCTGGCTACGGGACCGTTAAACTCTAGACTCTATCAACTGGTTAGGTTAATTGAATGCCTGGTTAGGTCAACTGGCCTTTGACGATTGGTTAGCTTAAGTCGTGATATTTTCGTTAGTTTACTGTCGAAACTAACGAAAATATCATGACATAGCCTAACCAATCGTCAAGGGCGTACAGTTGACCTAACCAGGCATTCAATAATTTTTCCGTAGGTTGCTCTTTTTCCACTTTCAACTCTATTTTCTTGATATTATTTTTCATTTATTTAAACTAAAATGTATTATTCTGAAATGTAATAAACAGTAACTAACTAAAAAAGCTTTTTTGTTTTTTCAGCAGGCCGTCAAAACGAAATGATCCTATTTTTATTATGTACATTATAAATGTATGATATATGAAATATATTCTGAATGTCCATATGGAATGAAAATAAAACGATACATTGGAGGAAACATTACAGTCATATAAGTTAAAGGAAAAGAGGCATAGTGTGAAGGTCAGCTGACAACTGAAACTGAAAGCAAGGTTTGTTCAACCAACCGACAAAGAAGGATGCGTTTGTTCATTCGTGGGAAAGGATCGTCTGAGAGACATTTCTTCAATATATGATACAGAGTGAACTCATTCAAATGATTTGATCATTTCATTGGGTTCTTTGGTGTAGTGGTTAGCATCCCTGACTACGAATCCACCGGCCCCGGGTTTGATTCCCGGCGAAAGCAGGCCGCGCGCAGTTTGCCCAGCTGTTTATCTTCCAGAAAAAATGGGTTGGTAGATAAATGGGTACTCTGGGTAGCTTGGTGGTTAAAATGCTGGGCTGCTGATCGGAAGGTCATGAGATTGAGTTCGGGTAAGGACTTTGTAATTTCTCACCAATCGTCGTGGGTCTTGGTTCGGATTCCACGTTAAGCTGTAGGTCTAAGGTGGAGCAATAAGTTTCACCTTCGTCAGAATAAACAATTCGGGCGGAAGACTGCTTTTTATCTTATTTTTTCTTTATATATATATATATATATATATACAGGGTGTCCCGTAAGTCTGGACCCATAGGGATTTATAATATATTTTTTTATTATGTTATTATTATTATTTTATTATTATTATTTTTTTATTATTTTTTATTATGATTTTTATTTGTGGGGCCACTTGAAAGCCAAAGTGTACGAGGTCAAACTTCAGAACATTTTCCACCTTAAAGCACGCATTGTGGAGGCGTGTCAAGAAATTTCTGCGACTGTGATTCAGAAAGTGCTGTCGCAGTGGAGATTGCGTCTTCAACTATGTGTGCGACACAACGGCGGACACTTTGAACAGATTATGTAATAAATTTTTGGACTATTTTGTAATTTTATTATTTTTCCCTATGGGTCCAGACTTACGGGACACCCTGTATATATATATATATATATATATATATATATATATATATATATATATATATATATGATGCATACCCAAAAGGAAAAAGAAAAATTATTCCAAGGCCTTTCGTGTATTCATCAGTACACCTCGTTAGAGAATGAAAGGAGAAGGCGAGAAAACGAATATATATACATATGTACAACGGAACAGAGAAATAAAAGAGATTAACACATGAGTAAAAAGCGATGATTAAAGGCAAAAGACATTTTAAGAAGATATTGTCACTTTTATGCAGTCCCACACTGTTATTGAAATTATTTTTAAAATGGATGAAAGAGCATTCCAGAATATTCCTTTCAATTATATCTGTTTTTTCAACGAGCGCTTTAGAACTATCCCACTTGATACTATGATTACATCTGTACATGTGGTTAAACAACGTATTAGAATTATTTGCTCTTCTACGCGCATATTTATGCTGTTTTACCCTGATATCTTAAGTTTTTTCCGTTTGACCTATATACAGTATACTGAGTTACAAGGTGTACATCCGATCGAATACACACAGCCAACCGCATTATCCAGGCTATTTATTACTATTAGGCGTGATTTAACATTATTATTATACTTGTAGCGGTCAAACAAAGAATTTCCTTTCCCCGCCATTCTCAAACATCATAGAATCACATGGAAGCGAAAGACGCACGTGGTTTCAAGGAATCAGAAATGACGTTAGCCTTTTAGCAACAAAGGACGCGTAGGAGGCGTCTCAAGAAATGCCGCGAAACTCCGCGTCTCAGATCAGAGGTTATATAAGCGAGGGTCCACTGATACACTTTCGAATTTATAGCAATTGAAACAAGTCAGGACAGTAATAAATTCGTCCACGGTGATCTGAGAAGGGGTCACGAACATATGGAATAGTAACAGTCCTGATTCCGCTGCTTTGCGCGCAATCTCGGGGGTCTTGAATTCAACTTTAACGACGTGGGTGAAGTCTTTGATTTTTGTGACTTCTTCAACTTTGGCCCACGTGTTCTCCTTTTCTAGTTCCTCTTTTATTTCTTCCTTAGACCGGCATCCGATGTGGCGGTCGAGTTTTCTCATAAAGACAGAGCTCTTGGCTCTGATATTAGGGGGCACCTGGATTTGTATGCCCGCGGTACGAAGCGACTCTTTAGTTTCAGGCGCCAGAAGCTTCGACGCGTCTTCCTCCCTGCATACTGCGGTGAACGTAGGGTGCTCACCGTAAATTCGGATGAAGGGCACGTGTGCCCTCGTGAAAACTTCCGAGATGACGTAGCTTCTCGTAGCTTTCGTAGATGTTGCTTTGATTTTTAGTCGCATTTGTTTTTGGGGCGTTGCGGTCGCCATCTTGTAAAATGTGTCGCGAGATAGGGTCGCCAGGGTCGGACATCGGGCAGGAGGGGGGGGGTGAGAATGGTGGTGTATGATATGGGCTCTGGCCACATCTCCTGAGGGGGATGACTCATGGCGGACTTATGAGCGCCGCCTCCCCTCAGGCTTGGTTATCAGGATTGCAGTTTTCCATACATGAGACGGGTGATTAGTGTCGCACCGTGGTCTTGGGAAACCTCTAGCCCTGACATGCATTTCCCCCGAGAGGTGATGTCATGCCAAAGTTCGAGTGCAATTCTGGATGCAGTTCGAGCGAACCCTGATCTGGTCCGCAGCGGGCTAAGCCTCAGACCTCCTTAGTCAGATCCTATTGATGCACGCATCGATAGACGGGTTCTGGTGAAACCCCCCAACCTGGCCCTCCGGCTTGGCCCCAGCAAGCCCTGGTCTCTAGTGAAGACACATACTATCGTAGAACGCGCTCAAATAGAAGCACCCTTCGAAGGACTGTCCCACCAAACACATCACGGTCTGCTCCGAGTGCGCAGTAGTGGGACATAAGTGGACCGAATGTAAGGCCACACAAAAGAAATGCATCAACTGCCACGGCCCGCACCGTACACTGGCAATGGCATGCCCGAAGAAGAAGGAGGCCATCCGACTGAGGAAGGAAAAAACTCAGGAGGACTCGGCCGTAAAAGAGCTGCAACCGTACAGAGCTGCAGTCAAACAGTCCATCGAGGAGGCTCGCTCCCACCTCAGTCCCACAGAAATCGTACTTGAAAACTCAAACAGCCTGACCCTATTGACGTGCGTCATACACGCTCATCTCCTCAATATGGGCACCCCAGGCACATACTCGAAGCACCTAAATGACATGCTCAGGAGAAACGGCATGCCGGAAGTCAACGCCCCCGACGATGTCCCCTCGGCATCTATCTTCGCGGCACGACTTCCAGAAAGGACAACTGCCGCCTCCGACGAATCAGACAGTGAATCAGAACCTGAGCCCGAACCCGTACCCAAACCCGTCTCTGCCCCAGTATCAGACAACGAAGCGGAATCTTACACGGATGCCCCACGACCCCGCCGCACTCGTGCGGGAAGACGGGAGGCACCGAAAGTGAAGCCCCTAACCGGGCAAACCTCTTGCCCCAAATCTCCTGAGAAGCCGAACACTGAATCCTCTAAGCCGTTACCGAAGAAGGTTGCTCATACCCAACTCAAGGCCTCAGATCTGGGGCTGAGGATCGTCGCGAAGGCCACCAACCCCTTCCCTAAACCATGGTGCTATCCCAACTGGTGAAAGGGCTGAGAGAGGGATCTTATAAGTACACCTTCGAAGAGAATGTGGACACCACTTATGACATCCCACTCTTGATCGAACGACAAGAAATCGCTGTCATCGGTGAGGACCTCGACGTTCTCCCGGACCAGGCATTCAAAAAAATTCGTTCAGGAAATGCGACGCGCTCCCCCACAGGCACTGAACCAAAAAGCAAAACACAATCAACATGCACGCGCAACAATCTAACCTAACGATTCTTCAGCAAAATGTACTGCATTGGCAAACGCACAAGACGTCTCTGGCCAATACCTACAGACTAATCGACCCAGACATCATCCTCATTAACTCACACAGCCTAAAGGCACCCCAGCAAATAAAACTGTTCAATTACAACATCATACAATCGAACAGATCGCAAGAACTGCATGACGGTGTTGCAATTGCCGTCAAACGTGGTCTTCGCTTCGAAGAGATCACAAGCTTCGAAGACGAAACACTGGCAGTGAGGTTAAAACTGGGCCACGAAGACCTCGTCATTGGGACGACATACTGCCCCCCGAGGAGGGGCACCATCTCATCAGCAGATATTATCAAACTTCTGAACTACAACTGCCCAGTTTACATCATCGGAGACCTGAATGCCAGACATGTGGACTTCGACGATAACTACAGTAACCATTACGGGAAACAACTGGCGGAAATAAACAGAAGGGGGAAAATGAAGTGGCTAGGGCCACATTTTCCAACTTTTTACGGCAGGAACGCCGGAACGATGCCCGACAAAATTATTGCCAATAATCTGGCATACCTCAACACTCATCACTATCCGGGCCCAGCCACACCCAGCGACCACGTCCCTATCATCATGAAGATTGCCTGCGCTCCTTTACAAGTCCCAATCCGTCCCCGCCCTCCATCCGCAAGACGAACTGGGAGGAGTACCAGGCTGACCTCGCCCAACACGAGCCCTCAGAACTGAATGGTGGGGGGATAGCAGCAATTGAAGCTGCCACGGCAGACCTTCTGAAGGCGCTGAAGACTGCCAAGGAAAACACGTACCCACCATCACCCACCGCATTCTGCCACACCCCTCCCCCTCCGAAGAAATCGTCGCCGCCACACGCCAATTAAACGTCGTCAGGAACCAGATGGACAGCGGCATAAATTACCTGCATAACAAACTGCAATACAACATCCTCAGAGCCCGACTACGAGGCTTGTGGATTGAAAAAGAACACGACATGTGGAACGCGCTCGTCGACAGGATAGACGTAGAAAGAGACCCTAAAACCTTCTGGTCACAGATAAGGAAACTAAAAGGAACACCCAAAGCTGAAAAATTCAAGACACTCCGGAATGAAAACGGAAGACCTCTCATCTCGGACCAAGAAATAGCGGAAAGCTTTCGAAATCGTCTCAGAAGAACGTTCAACATAAGCGATGAAGAAAATGACCTGTTCGACGAAGACAATGAAGCAAGGGTCACACAGTGGCTGGAAGACAACCACGAAAGGATCCTACCAACGGATAGGGCAGAACCCCTAAATGCCAACTTCAGAATTACGGTGAAAGAGGTCACTGACACGATCAGCCTCTTTAAAGAAAAGGCACCAGGCCCCTCCGGAATCACGAAAACCCTGATCCAAAAGTCGCCCCCGAACATACACGAAGAGATAGCAAACATATTTAGCGCCAGTCTCTCCATCGGATACTTCCCAAAAGCATTAAAAACCGCAAAAATCATCATGATCCCTAAAGGAGGGAAATCCACAGAGTTCATCGAGAACTATAGACCCATCAGCCTGTTAGAGGTACTCGGCAAAACCCTGGAAAAAATACTCCTTCGAAAACTGAATTTCCACCTCACGGTCAATGGTGCACTTTCAGACGCCCAGCATGGATTCAGGAAAAAGAGAGGCACAGCCACAGCCCTCGCCATTCTGCACGAAGCGGTGGCAAACAAACTAGCGTTCAGCAGAAGAGTCTCGATAGTACTGAGAGATGTGAAGGCCGCCTTCGACAAAGTGTGGCACCAAGGATTACAATACCGCATCCTCGAACAGAACATGGACGCAAACTTAGGGAAAATCCTTTGCAGCTTCCTCAAAGATCGAAAAGCTTACGTCCAACACAAGACCCACACTGGCAAGCTCTTCGACATCCAGGCGGGAGTGCCACAGGGAGCGATACTTTCGCCCACTCTGTACAACCTGTACATCGCCCAATTGCCTCCGCCCCCACCACACACCCGAGAAGTCATCTACGCGGACGACATCACGCAAATAGTAACATCAAACCTCGGCAAAGAGCAACACGCCAACAGGCTGAAGAGACAAATTGAAAGAATCAATGAATTCGAGGAACGTTGGAAAATTCAGACGAACCAACAGAAATTCACAGTTATTAACATTGGCCACAGGAACGTTCACGCACTAGAAATAAACAACCGAGTCCAACCTTACAAGCAACAAGGCACAGCTCTCGGCCTGACCATCAACAGCTTTGGCTATAAAAACCATACCACAGCAAGGTCAAACAAAGCGAGAAGAGAGCTCAGTAAACTCTACCGTTTCAGGGGACTCTCGGTAAAAAATAAGAAGATGCTGTACACGGCGCTGGTACGGTCTATCCTCGAATACCCGGCAATTCCACTGCACACAACGAGCGACACAAATCTGATGTTGCTACAAAAAATACAGAACGCTGGAACAAGATTCATCCTGGGAAAACGACTCAGCGACAGGATATCATCCCAGGCACTGCACCAACAAGCAAACTTACCAGCCCTCAATGTCCTCCTGCACAGTAGGGCGGAGAAAACTTGGAGGAAGGTACAAAACACCTCTCCACAGACCTATGAAGAACTCGATATTGGACCTCAGCGCGGGAGAGAGTACTTCTATTTCAAGAGAAGTCTACCCCGCAGCAGACACCCCCACCAACGGCACTTTTTGTACCGTATAGAAGATAAAAAAAAAAAAAAAAAAAAAAAAAATATAAAAAAAAATAAATAAATAAATAATAAATAAATAAAAATAAATAAATAAATAAAAAATAAAATAAAATAAAAATAAAATAAAATAAAAATAAATAAATAAATAAATAAATAAATAAATAAATAAGAGGTAGAAAACCCAAACTAAGCTAACAAGTCAAGCACCCTACAAAAGCTTGAACGCGCAAGGAAGGTGATTCACTTATCACCAGACCTTAAATCCCCCATAAAAAAAAAAAAAAAAAAAAAAACCTGCGCATCCTTGGTGAGCCCGAGGACCTATCAACTCTTCATCTATATTTCCCATTTCCCCACTTTCTGTTATCACTCCTACAACTCTAATTTCACCTCTTATAACGTCAACAACAACAACATACACTTTCTCACTCGCTCACTCTCACTCACTCATTCACTTTGTCTTTCAGCAGTCATCACTTCTCGTCTTGTTCGTCACGTCTCAGCATCCTTCGTCAGCAGCACCACACGTCAAGCCACCCGCTCTCCGGCGAAGGCCGGAGAGCGGCTTGCTGTTCCTTCCATGCTCAGGTCTATCATCAAGTAAGACCTTCTGCAGACCACCTGCAGAAGCATTCCTTCGAAACCCAGCGCCGTTCGACTTCAGCCGCTTTCAGTCTCTCAAGCAACATCTCACCTCTACAAGAAGCAAATCAACACTTGAGGCGGCATCATTCTGACCTTGGTTTAACTCATCCTTCATCTCAAGAGTCGACCGGCGCCCGTTCAACAAGCTTCAATAGGACGGTCAACATCACCTCGGGCTTACGTTCTACAAGGTCAACCTACAAGCATATCTTCATCTCAAGAGGTATTTTCAACAATCTCGGTAAGCTCTCTGTGCCTCGTTCTTAATCAATGCTCGCTAAGCCTACAGAGCGTAACCGCAGCGGCGTGATTAGGCTATACCTAAAGTGCTTTCAATACCGTTCAAACTAACTTTCCCGTTAAGACTGCAGTAGGCCCAGTTCAAGTGTCATTCCAATACCGTATTCGTGTACCATCCTGCTATTGTGTTCATTCATGTAATCCATAAATACGTTGCATCCGTTTATTTATGTGATTTATTTAAGCATTTCATTATTGACCGCCGAATCCACTTACCGTGTACTAAACGCAAATGTATTCTTTATATCATTACTAGGCCCATTCAATGTTCCATTTCTGCGTAACTGCAGCCTACCTAAATGAAGACCTAATCTATTTACAGTGTACCAACTTACGTGCATTTCTTCCAGTCATTATTAGGCTGCAGCTCTAGTCTATGATCCATTTTTGCATACCATTAGCCTACCATAAATGAGTGTATTACTTAACAATGAAGCTGTATAACCATTCACGTATATGCTAATCTTCTGTCATATTTAGCATAATATAAATGTCATTATATAATTGTTAATCACCGTAAATACCTTCATTGCCATGTTAATCACTGTGAACAAATAAATGATTTATTTTCTTAATTAAACACAAAACCATAAGGTAATTTTTCTAACCTTACCAATATTATTTGCTTGGGTGTAATCCAAGCTGGTGACCTCGAATCAATTCGTATTACTCAGAAGTAATTATAGTAGGCCTACTCCATTAGCCACCTTCAAACCGGTGATACCGTAGGACATCATAAATTGTTGACCCAGCCTGTCATTAACAATCAATCATTACATCAATTAATCATTAGCACTAAATTAATCAGCATCACCTCACTCGGCTAATACTAGGCCCACTATATACTTAAAGACTACGTTCATACCAATTGTTTTAAGTAAAGTCGGAAGATATTTAAAATTTCCATGGTAAGGTAGGCTAAGGATATTTTTACGCTCAAATCCATTTACAGGTTACAGTTTGAGCGTTAAAATATCCTTAGCTTATCTTGGAGGAGATTGTAAATTAAAAAGAGGAGATTGTAGACACCAATCGACTAGGGAAGTACTAGGGGGCGGGGCGGACATTCGGCAGGAGAGAGGGAGTGTTGGAACTCTCATCTCCCCTGCTACTGTTGTTCTTTTTAGATGAATTTTCCATGTCTCATCTACCTTGTGAGCAGCCCAGCATGCTCTCAAACACACACTTCTCCCTCTATTCCTCACTACACATACATGCATCTTACACACTACACATTCTTTTGAAAATTTAAAACAAAAATGGTATAGGTTATAATAACTTTAGAGAACTTGATTTTGACTTCTTTTCCTTCTTTGGGGAGGATGTTTTTGCGGGTGTTCGCCTTTGGCCCCTCCTTCCTGCATATATATAATTATGAAAAGAAATGAAATTTTTCAGGGAAAAGCATTCTCGACTCGTATGTCATTTGTACTTTGTTTGAGGGAGAAACGACTCACATTTGCGCCGACTTGCGTCAGATTTACATTTTTAACTCCAAAACATAAATACAACTTAAAAACAGCGGTATAGAGTTTGTATCAAAGGTTTCATATGTTTTTTAATGTTTTGATCTCTTGCCATATGTATTAAAATGTTACAACTATTTGCTACACACATTTGGACTAATTGATTGAACTTGGGGATCTTTTCCATTTGGCGGCAGGCGTTTTTTTTTAACCAAATTTTCACCAGTAATACTTTTTTGTGTGCTAAATACGAATCTAACATTCTTTTTTGAGAGAAATGAAAGGAAAATATCGAAAAAAAAGATTTTAAATACGAACTACTTTATACGGCGTACGAAAGGGAAATATTTATTTGAAATCAGCTATATCCTTTAATATTTTTCTAAATATATCTTCGTTTTCATTACGCTTCCGCCAAATAAATTCGCATCATTTCTATAATTTAGGTCTCGGGGGTACGGGGGCAGAGCCCCCGTAAAGATCACGCATCACAAATTGATCGGTATCGGGTTATATTTTTTATTTTTGAATTTCCGACGCTAAAATGTCGTTCAATCGATCAATTTGTGATGCGTGATCTTTACGGGGGCTCCGCCCCGTACCCCCGAGACCTAAATTATACAAATGATAATGTAATAACATATTCATGTTAGGTAAGGTTAGGTTAGGTTAATTAATACCAAAATACATTTTCCTAGTAATATTTGAGGTGTTTTGCTTAGATTTTGACCTCCATTTCCCTTGAAAATGGGCCAAACTTCAAAGTACTATAGCTTTGTTGGATCTCATTTCCGACGGAAATGGAGGTCATATTTGAACAAATCACATCAAATACTACTAGAAAAATGTATTTTGGTGTGTAAAATGACTGAGTTACTTAAAATACATAATTACCGAAAAAATTTCACTGCATCTTCTTCTGATATAATATTCACAAAAATCCACTGTAAATTATAATTCACGTCCATGATTTACTCGTATTTCCAGAAACAATAATGAATCGCGCGGAATGCTTAATCATATCGAGTTGCCATAATTATTCTACAGATTTTGGAATAATTAAATTTATATAAACAAATAATTAATATTCATAAAATAATTAATATAATATAAATTAATAAATTATTATATAATACAATACTATAATTATATTATTGCAAAAATATATAGAATTTCGCAGTGTAAATAGTTCGTGCGCGGTATAAAGTAGTTCGTATTTAAAATCTTTTTTTCGATATTTTCCTTTCATTTCTCTCAAAAAAGAGTGTTAGATTCGTATTTAGCACACAAAAAAGTATTACTGGTGAAAATTTGGTTAAAAAAAACCGCCTGCCGCCAAATGGAAAAGACCCGAACTTGGATTGTAAACGAGAATTTGAATTTGAATTCGTAAAGTATTTAATAGTTAGTAGTTTTGTTTATAATCATTTTCACCCAAACTGTTAAGGTAGTATAAAATGTTTTTTTTTTACATATGAGGCCCTCCTAGGAAGAAATGGCTAAGCGACAAAAGTAAAAAAAGCCAAAATATGTTAAAAAATTACTTTTGTCGCTTTGCCACTTCTTCCTAGGAAGGCCTCATATATCCTTACCGAGTGAAAGCTCAATGCTTTGGATGATCCTGTGTTCGGGATATATTCACTTGGTAACAATTTCACTCTACAGGGTGTTCGAAAAGTCCCGTCACCCCCTACAAAATGTACATACTGTAATACCAATTTTATTTTTGTGATTAATTGAATTTATATGTGATTCATGACAATTTTTTTCTTTTTCAGGTATTAGAGTTGTGTGAACAATGGAAAACCAGTCCACTTACACTCTGGAGGAAAGGATAGTGATGAGCACATGGGCTCATGAAAGGTCACATACTGGCAAAACGATGCATGATATCCAAAATGAGTTCAACACGAGATTCAATAAGGCTGCATCACCATCAGTGGCGACTGGCGTATAGGAGCGATGGAGCGGTCGCTCCCCCTTGCTTGAAACGATAAATATTAATTTAACAGATAAAAAATATATTAATTTTAAGATATTAAACTAAATATTCTTGAAATATATTTTAAAAATTCATGTGGCATATCATGATTCATGAGGCATTTTGAGTAAGCCTTCATACAGTACATAATATTCTAAACTTATAGCATAGCTTCAAACAGTGTACTGCTGTTTGAATACAAAATAATATTGCAGCCGAATGGAGCGATAGATTTTTCGCTCAAGTAAATATAAATTATATTTTACTGTTGTAATGAAAATATAAGTACAATCGCGAATTTTTTTTATAATAACAACTTTATTTTTACTAATAGTTACTTCAGTAATAATGATATAAACCATTTATATTTATTTTATTGAAATTATTACTTATTTGTAATTAACTAGAATTGTACGTCTGGCATAGCCGCATATGTTAATACAAGTACTCTTGTGAGCGGCAGTTGGATTCGCGCTAGCCTATTGTGAGTCCGTGTTGTCGTACAATTTTATGAAATCGCACCCCCATACATTTATACCACGAGTCGCCACTGATCACCATACAAGACAGTATTACGCTGGGAGAAAAAGCTGTTTGAAACTGGCTCCATCAAGTACTGTCGGGAACACCAACAACGCGAGCAGAACAATGTGAAGGTGTTATTGCATCGGTGGCTCGTTCACCGAAAAATATCACTTCGGAAACGATCACAAGAACTTGCAGTCCCCATGTTCACAATGAGAGATCATATGACAAAAGATCTCGGCATAAAACCATACCGCCCGTCATTTGTTAATGAATTAAGCGGTAGACATGCAGAATTTGCAGTAATTGTTGCTAGTGACTTTTTTCTTAAATTACACCTACCACATATAAATACAATTAATCACAAAAATAAAATTGGTATTACAATATGTACATTTTGTAGGGGGGTGACGGGACTTTTCGAACACCCTGTAGATAAAAATTTATAATATATACTGTATTTCTTTCATAAGTATTTATTTTTCTTTAATGCTTACAACACTTCCCGTATGGTTTATTTCAATAATATTTCGAGAATTTTAAATAACACACTATATACAGTACAGAGGAGCTGACAGAGGTTCTGAGAAACTTAAATAGTTACTATATCTTTCCCTGTTTATACTCAAATTGTTACTTGAATCAGCCGATGTACCAAACGTGTAAATATTTTATTCAAAACAGAAGGATGCAGGTGAGATTCATCAATATTTTTAATGTACATTTGTATAGATTTACAACGTTGTTCGGATCTTTTCGGTTTGGCGGACTGCTATCTCTCCACCAATTTTGCTATAATGCCAATATGCTATATCCCCACCAATTTTTCTGTAGCTCCAATATGCTATATCCCCACCAAATTTGCTATAGCGCTAATATGCTATCTCCCCACCAATTTTGCTACAGCGCCAATCGAAACATACGGGGAAATTATTAAATGCCCGGTTAATTGACTGTCCGGTTAATTGAATGCCCAGTTAGGTTAACTGAATGCCAGTTAGGTCAACTGTACGCCCTTGACGATTGGTTAGGTTAAGTCGTGATATTTTTGTTAGTTTTAACGAAAATATCACGACTTACCTTAACCAATCGTCAAGGGCGTACAGTTGACCTAAACGGACATTCAACTAACCTAACCGGGCATTCAATAATTTTCCCGTACGTTTCGATTAATTTTAAGCAACTTTACCTAATAATTGTATCCTGTTATATGCGCTATAGCAAAATTGGTTGGGAGATAGCATATTGTCACTATAGCAGATTTGGTGGGGAGACAGCAGTCCGCCAAACCGAAAAGATCCCATTGTTCAATTTACTGGCGTAAAAATGCAAAAAACTTCACTTTTTTCTACGTGAAGGTCAAAATATGAAAATAAAAACCCACTCTAATAGACAGAGTAATTATGTCAAAATATTAGAATCTGTATGTATAGAACAAGAAGATAGTTTTAATTTGTGGGAATGTACTTATAAGCGGACCCTGTAATAAAATGCCCTTCCAGTGTCGGGAGAATGGTGTCTAACCTAGGTGCGAATTTCTCTGGATTGTTTCCTAATCGGCTTTTTTCATTCGTTTTTCGGTTTATAAGTTCTGTATAATAAACAATAATGTAATAACCAATGTAATAATAAATTTATAATTTCTGTAATAAATAATTATGCAATATTAAATGTAATAAAATTAATAATAAATTCAATAATTATGTAAGAAAAATATAGTAGAATCTGTATGTTTAGAACAGGAAGATAGTTTTAAATTTGCGCGAATGTACTTAATGAAAATGCCCTTCCGGTGTCGGGAGAATGGGATCTAACCTAGGTGCGAATTTCTTAACGGTCGGTCCCTGGACTGTTTTTCCCTCTTGTTTTGGTTCATTCGTGTTTCTGTATCCACCCGAGGAGGATGCCAGTGGGCGTCGAAACTGTCGTGGAAATAAACTCTGTCTATTAGAGTGGGTTTTTATTTACTGGCGTAAAAATATATGATTCATAATAACTTCCATGTAATAGGAGCATATAAGTATTAATATTACGAAAGCCGATCGCAGTGTACTGTAAGTTACTCCTCCCGTTTTCTGTTCCTTTTATACAGGTATTTCTTGTCAAACAATCAAACAAAAATTGTTTAGCGTTCTATAAGAAGAAGATATCACAGTAGTAGGAAGGTACACACGTGATGTTCATAAAAGATCAAAAGGAAAAATTCACAAAAGAATAAACAGAGGAATAAATTCATAAAAATGTAAAATACAAACATGAGTTAATCAGCAAAAATATTATGTGAAAAAATGTACTGAAATTTGTGGAATTTCTCAGGAAATATTTGGCAAGTATCAAAATATCAAGATTTTGCCAATGAACTATACTCTAAAATTAAATGAACTATGAAAGCTCAGGTTTTAAAATGAAATAATATAAAATTTTTTAGTAAACATTACACAGCTTCATATGCTAATGTATACCCAAATACTATATTTGCATATATATATATATATATATATATATACATTTTTTTTTAATGCAGGAAAGAGAGGCCAAGGGGAAACCCCCGCAAAAATGCACCACCAAAGAAAGAAAAGGAAAGAACCGAAATACATAAGTACATAAACGTACATACAAATATGCTTTAAAGTTATGAAATACCACTGAACTGGTATGTCCGTGTTTTATTCGGTGCTAAGATTACCAAGATGGCTTTTTAAGCGAGCTTTGAAACTGGAGTGGGAGGGATGATGCTTGTTTGATTAGGGTAGGAAGGTTATTCTACAGTGAGAGAGCGACTTATAACACTGCCATTCTACCAGCATGAGATCGTCTCATGCTTGTTTGCAGGTCATCATTAATTCTGAGACGCATGTTAGGATGACGTTGATGGTTTGAAGGAAACTGTAACATCCACCGAGGAAGGTAGTTTGTACTAGCGTTCGTAGCTTAGTGGGTAACAACGTTTCCTATGAGCGAAGTGAAGACAGTGAGGCCGGAGTTCGAATCTCGATGATACTAGTAATAATAATAATAATAATACAAGAGTTAGCGCAATGGGTCACATTATTTAGCTTGAGAGCTGTTACATTTTCTGGATCGCTTTATTGATAAATTATTAAAGTAGTTATGCACAACTTTGATCCAAATGTGCAGATATGAAACTGTAGTGTCAAATTTCAAGGTTTTTTTTTTTGTATTAATCCAACAACTTTTCTTTAAAAGGGAGTTGCATGATTGTTTTTCTTTCCATTTCCACATGTCACTTTGGTTGCAAAAGGTTTGAACGTTTTGAACCTCTTTAAAGGAAGTTGAGGAACATCTATTCCATATGAGAGGACAGCAGGATATGTGACTTGTTACTAGATTGTTCACAGTCAATGTTCACTTTGCTAAATTGAAATTATGTTTCAGGTTTTGCAAATAAATTAAGATGCTCTTCGTTTTTATCCACATTGTATTTATACTCGTATGCTCTTCAAAAGACATGTTTATCAAAGACGGTACCTAGATTTTTGACTGATTTATAGATTGGTACTTTACAAATATCAAATTTTATTTGTCTCTTCATTCCTCTTGTTCATGTATCGTTTTTATCTTATGAATATGCACTGCGTTTTAGTTTAATTTATTTTCAAACCTATCTGCCACACTGTTGTTTTAGGTTAGATAAGGGTGTTCTGTTCTGTTATTATTTCATCCACTTTATTCACTTTGCCTTGGTGAAGAAGCTGAACACCGTCAGCAAAGATGGTAACTGTACATACACTTGTAAACTTGGTAATACCATTAATAATAACAATGAAAAGAATAGGACCAAAGACTGAACCTTGTAGAATGCCATACTTGACTTGTTTACTGCTGGAGGCAAAAATTGTTATTCCGACGTACAGTATTGAAATGAAATGAAAAGGTTTATTGGCAGACTATAGTCCATATGACAAATATTATTAATACAATGACAGTTCATATACTAAGGATAGAAATATATACAATTGATTAGAAATAATACTGCAATGTCGAAGTTAAGTGGAGCTACAGACAGACGTTTTCGTACCAAGAAGTCCATAGCTTAGAGGATAAATGGCAGGACTCATGGATAGCTTGGATGATCGGGTTGGTTGATTTTTTAATTCTTTGCATTAGACTGTGTTGAGCACGTCTTGTTACCTCCGGGAAGCTCGGGACATTGCGGGTACCAAATACTTGCGAAGCTGAGCATCTCGGGGTTAATTTATGTAAGAGTCTAAAAGACCTGTTGTACAGCAAATTTAGGGTTCTGCCAGAATGGAGGAAATGTATCTTTAAAGACATATTGCAGCCCATTTTTTGATAGGACAACAGCAGGTTTTCCACCAACTCCTTGTAATTGTCAGCTTTGGTATTTCCAAGAAAATTGGTTGCTACTAACCGCAAAGCATTCCACGCTGTCTTCTCCTCACCACCTAGGATATGGTCGAACTCCTCATCTCTAAGAAGCTCGCGGGTCTGTGGACCAACAAATACACCCTCATTAATTTTTGCTTCACTGAGCTTTGGGAATTTACCACCGAGGTACTTAAAAGCTGCCCCCGTTTTATCCATAGCCTTAACAAAATTTTTCATTACGCCCAGTTTGATGTGTAAGGGTGGTAACAAAATCTTGCTCGATTCTACAAGTGGAGGATACTGAACATTTTTTGTCCCAGGTTGAGTGTCGGAGTGGCCAATCCTTCTTGATGTAATGAGAAGTCCTAGCCCGACTATCCCATTCACACAGAAAACAGCAATACTTAGTGTAGCCCGGCTGCAGTCCAAGCACGACAGCAACAACTTTCAAGTCACCACAAACCTGCCGCTGATGTTTGTCACAGTTTATGCAGTTCAGAAGTTGCTTCATGTTGTCATATGTTTCTTTCATGTGGACTGCATGACCATCTGGAATTGATGGCAATATGCTGCCAACATGCAACAAAACAGCTTTTAGACTCAACTTCGATAAATCAATGAACAGTCTCTACTCATCAGGATTGTGAATAATGTTGAGAGCTGCCATCAGACCATCGATGTCGTTGCAAGCTACAAGGTCACCTTCCATGATGAAGAATGGGACAAAATCTTTTTGACGGTCACGAAACTTACACACACTAACATTTTCAGCGAGGAGATTCCACTGCTGCAATCTGGAGCCCAACAGCTCTGCCTTACTCTTTGGCAGTTCTAAATCTCTGATAAGGTCGTTTAATTCATTCTGAGTTATCATGTGCGGTTTAGAAGATGTCAAGTTATAAACAAATTCAGGGTCTTGTGAAGTTGAAGGCTCACAAGTTTCGCAGGTTCCTTCATTCTCCTCGTCCTCTGACTCCAGGGAGAATGAGTGTGGAGGCTCAGGAACGAGTAGTCCTTCGCCGTGAGGTACCGGGCGTATAGCAGAGGGTATATTCGAATATTGTAAATTCACTTTTTTTTCTTGCAAACACCTTTCTTGACTGGAGGCACCATGCAGAAGTAACAATTGCTGACATGATCTGTTGGTTCCCTCCACACCATTGGCACTGCAAAAGGCATAGATTTCCTTTTCCGATTCAACCACTGGCGAAGGTTTGTTGCACAAGTATTGCAGCATATGTGTGGGGCCCAGCTCTTCTCCTGATCTCCAATCTTACAGCCAAAATAAAGGTGATAGGCTTTCCTAATCACGGCGGTTATAGCACGCTTTTGTGATGCGAAAGTCAATTCTCCACAAACATAACAGAAGTTACCTACACTGTTCATGCAATTACGAGGCATCTTTGTTCAAATTAGGCTGAAAAAAATTCAGTGTCAAAAGCAAACACTAAAAAGCGTTTGACAAGGGTGCACTGTATGACTTCCGCGAATGAACTGATGCTGTGGCGTAATATGTAGACGCCTGTGACACATCGACGCCTTGACACTACTGCGCATGCGCGTAGTTATATATTTTTTATTTTAATAAATTAATGTAATTACATTGCATTTTAATAATTTTAAATTAGGTAAAGTTAAGTTAGGTTAGTATTCCATTTATATTAATATCAAAAACATTATGGGAAGCAATATGTTAAAATGATCCAATCTATTTTTTAATAAATAATTTACAAATACATAATGTAATAGATAAATTTAAAATTACATTTTACTGTATATATATGTATATATTTACATTAATTTATTAAAATAAAAAATATAACTACGCGCATGCGCAGTAGAGTCACTGCGTCGATGTGTCACAGGCGTCTACATATTACGCGACAGATGCAGTCCAGTTAGTAGGGTGCAGGGTTGCCTGATATCTTTATAAATAGAGTCAATTGGCAATTTTAGGCATCATTTTCGTATTCAGTGCCCCAAAATTAGTAAAGATTGACTACTTTTATTTCCGAAGCATTTTGGTGTAATCAATGTAATAATAAATTTATAATTTCTATAATAAATAATGCAATATTAAATGTAATAAATTTAATAATAAATGTAATAATTATGTAAAAAAATAACAGAATCTGTATGTATAGAACAAGGAGATCGTTTTAAATTTGTGCGAATGTACTTATAAGCGGGTCCCTTTAATAAAAATGCCCTTCCAGTGTCGGGAGAGCGGGATCTAACCTACTGTAGGTGCGAATTTCGTAATGGTCCCTGGACTGTTTTCTCTCTTGTTTTTGGTTCATTCGTTTTTCTGTATCCACCCGAAGAGGATGCCAGTGGGCATCGAAACTGTTGTGGAAATAAACTCTGTCTATTAGAGTGGGTTTTAATTGCCATATTTTGACCTTCACGTAGAAAAAAGTGAAGTTTTTTGCATTTACTGACCGGAATTGTTCTAGCGAAATCGCGTTTTTCTGATTTGACACCACGTGTTGGTGTTTCAGCTCAACTATCGACTTTTGTACCTCATTATACTGTTTGAGGAGCACCGAGACGTATACGTCACCCATAGAGATTACCGGTATTCTATGGAAGTTAGTAACGTAAAAGGTAATATTGTTCTCATTATCCAGGAGGGTCGACACTTTATTTATAATGTCTTTCAGGGTATTCTCGTTTCTAGAATTACCTCTACGAGTTGGGAGGGTAGCACTGAACAGGATGTTTAATTGTACCCTCGCATGTTCTATTTTATTTCTTCTGAATCCTAAAAATTATGACAGACAGATACAAGAAGGTTTGACCTAATATGATCTACTTTGTCAAATATAAAACATAATGGATTTTCTACAAGATTTACAGCAGACGACCCCATTGCATCTGTAACGGCTTGCGGGGGAGCGTAGCGGGTGGGGGGTGGTTGGGGGTGGAGAGGGGGGGTGGAACGCCGAAAGGGGTCCCACTTCTCGTCCCTTTAAATCATGCTCGGGATACCAACGGTTCGATGCTCAGGCATCTTTTCACATTAATTATGTAACTATTACTAACTATGACACAAAAAGTATACACGCGGAGTCACTGTACGATTATACCGTAATGAAACATACATTTCCCTCGATCACCGTCAAAACTTTTACTATTAAACGGAAGACTCGCAGTGTATATGGTATGGGTAGGGCGGGAGAGGGGAACGGGATGGGGATGCTAAAAGGAGTGCCCACTCCTTGTCCCTTTAAATCATGTAAGTATTGTCATATTTCTGTAAGATAGTCTTCAAACCAAGACGTATCTATATTAACTACAGTACATTCAGTTTTTAACAGCGAGAGTAGTTGTATTCCATTGTTCTTTATTGCTGCATAGATTTTTTCAGTTATTATTATGAATGTTGTCTCAGTCTGCTTTGTTTACTTGTTTGTATTTCTCTCTCTACTCTGGAGTGGAATCTTCTTTTGTTATTTTAAGTAATATGTCTAAAAATTGTCCTGTCTTTGATTTCCTATCTTATGCCTTCTGTAAGCCATGGGGTAAGAGATCGTTTTAATTCTTTTGTTACATAAGGAGCATACTCACTTAAAACATCACAGAACGTCGACATAAATATTTCAGCTTGATTGTTGTCGTCGTCTATCCTCAGTATAGACGGTAATAGATAAATTTAAAATTACATTTTATTGTATATATATGTATATATTTACATTAATTTATTAAAATAAAAAATATAACTACGCGCATGCGCAGTAGAGTCACTGCGTCGATGTGTCACAGGCGTCTACATATTACGCGACAGATGCAGTCCAGTTAGTAGGGTGCAGGGTTGCCTGATATCTTTATAAATAGAGTCAATTGGCAATTTTAGGCATCATTTTCGTATTCAGTGCCCCAAAATTAGTAAAGATTGACTACTTTTATTTCCGAAGCATTTTGGTGTAATCAATGTAATAATAAATTTATAATTTCTATAATAAATAATGCAATATTAAATGTAATAAATTTAATAATAAATGTAATAATTATGTAAAAAAAATAACAGAATCTGTATGTATAGAACAAGGAGATCGTTTTAAATTTGTGCGAATGTACTTATAAGCGGGTCCCTTTAATAAAAATGCCCTTCCAGTGTCGGGAGAGCGGGCTAACCTACTGTAGGTGCGAATTTCGTAATGGTCCCTGGACTGTTTTCTCTCTTGTTTTTGGTTCATTCGTTTTTCTGTATCCACCCGAAGAGGATGCCAGTGGGCATCGAAACTGTTGTGGAAAATAAACTCTGTCTATTAGAGTGGGTTTTAATTGCCATATTTGACCTTCACGTAGAAAAAAGTGAAGTTTTTTGCATTTACTGACCGGAATTGTTCTAGCGAAATCGCGTTTTTCTGATTTGACCCACGTGTTGGTGTTTCAGCTCAACTATCGACTTTTGTACCTCATTATACTGTTTGAGGAGCACCGAGACGTATACGTCACCCATAGAGATTACCGGTATTCTATGGAAGTTAGTAACGTAAAAGGTAATATTGTTCTCATTATCCAGGAGGGTCGACACTTTATTTATAATGTCTTTCAGGGTATTCTCGTTTCTAGAATTACTCTACGAGTTGGGAGGTAGCACTGACAGGATTTTAATTGTACCCTCGCATGTTCTATTTATTTCTTCTGAATCCTAAAAATTATGACAGACAGATACAGAGAAGTTTGACCTAATATGATCTACTTTGTCAAATATAAAACATAATGGATTTTCTACAAGATTTACAGCAGACGACCCATTGCATCTGTAACGGCTTGCGGGGAGCGTAGCGGGTGGGGGGTGGTTGGGGGGTGGAGATGGGGGGGTGGAACGCCGAAAGGGGTCCCACTTCTCGTCCCTTTAAATCATGCTCGGGATACCAACGGTTCGATGCTCAGGCATCTTTTCACATTAATTATGTAACTATTACTAACTATGACACAAAAAAGTATACACGCGGAGTCACTGTACGATTATACCGTAATGAAACATACATTTCCCTCGATCACCGTCAAAACTTTTACTATTAAACGGAAGACTCGCAGTGTATATGGTATGGGTAGGGCGGGAGAGGGGAACGGGATGGGGATGCTAAAAGGAGTGCCACTCCTTGTCCCTTTAAATCATGTAAGTATTGTCATATTTCTGTAAGATAGTCTTCAAACCAAGACGTATCTATATTAACTACAGTACATTCAGTTTTTAACAGCGAGAGTAGTTGTATTCCATTGTTCTTTATTGCTGCATAGATTTTTTCAGTTATTATTATGAATGTTGTCTCAGTCTGCTTTGTTTACTTGTTTGTATTTCTCTCTCTACTCTGGAGTGGAATCTCTTTTGTTATTTTAAGTAATATGTCTAAAAATTGTCCTGTCTTTGATTTCCTATCTTATGCCTTCTGTAAGCCATGGGGTAAGAGATCGTTTTAATTCTTTTGTTACATAAGGAGCATACTCACTTAAAACATCACAGAACGTCGACATAAATATTTCAGCTTGATTGTTGTCGTCGTCTATCCTCAGTATTCTGCTTTCTTTTTACCTGTTCATTTTAGTTTTACATTAATAAGTATGTTTACATCTCTTTCAATAGTCTCCTTTGTGTTATGTATTTGACGTTTAAGAACATCTTTTGGTTTCCCGTAAGAAGAGCTTTACGTCCAAGATCTTTTACACCACGTTTAAATAATGGGATAGCTCCTCTGAAAACTGAGGAAAGACTGATCCAATACCATTTCCGAGTTGGTATCTTGACCCGAAAAAACTTATAAAGGGGGAAACCATTTCTAATACTGATGAATGTGAAGTTTCACCGTATGATTCCCATCAGCAAATGGAAACTCGTCTCCATTCACAGGCCTTATATCTGTTTTAATAGTATCCAGCAGGCTCATCGAAACAGGTACGTAATGAGGTATATCAAAAGTTAATGATGTCTACTTCGTTGAAGGAGACATCAGTCTTAGTAAGTGTGACAAACTGTCACCAACAAACTGATAATGGACAATATTTGTATGTTTAGGAAATGTTTAAGTTTAGGAAATGCATCAAAAGTGATGGAAAAGCATTTTTAATTTTTTCATCATATTCTTTTTTTCATCATATTTTCTTTGGATAACTGTTTAAAAAATTGCAGGGGGTACAATTTTAAATCTATTATTGTTTTCAACATTAGATCCCTTAGTGAATGAATTTGTGAACCATTTTTATATCCTATAAGATGAAATAAAAACAGATGAAATAAAAACATATTCCTTTTCAAACAAGGAATATGTATTATTACGATTGTAATAAAACAAATATTGTGAAATATTTTGGTCTCAAATCAATCCTTTTGTGGGTAAAATTTTCCTTTATTAATGCTCTCCGAATGTCACCTATTTTTATAACAAACGTCTCTCCTTCTTGAACCTGTCTTAACGCATTAAAAGTCTATAGGCTTCTTTATATTAAATTTACCAACATTTAACTGAAATTCACACAAACCGATCCATAATGATAACATCTAAGGTTTATTGTTTTTTGTAATTCCGTTGCATGTTGAGCGAGAGCTTCATTAGGATACGATTGCAGTGATGCTCAACATGGAATGTGGAAGTGGTCTGACGCCATCTTGTATAATGTTTAAAGTGTTTTATTCACTGCCCTAGCTTTTGCATACAATTTAAAGGTGCTAAGGTATAACAGAACCATTCAAGTGGATAGTTTTTTTTTACTTTCCTTCGACTTTCAGGTGTCCTTTCAAATGTAAATGTTTTTTTTCCATAGAAATATCAATCCTTACCTTTTTGTAATTCTTCAGCTTAAAATTCACCTTTAATTTTTTTGACATTTAAGATAATGCACAACAACAATAACTATGCTTTGTATTTATATTAGATATTATGAGTATCTCTTTACTTCAACCTTGCTCAAATTCCTTTTGAAACACATTTCCACTTCTTGAAAAAATAGTGTCACCACTTTAAATTTCACATATTAAAGTACAGTATCTAGCAACGATGAATGGTTTATATTTTTTGTAGTTGTCATGCATGACATGAATGATTTTAGTCTGTCTACGTTTTTGATGTTGTTTACCCTCCTTCGCAAAATCTAATATCATATGACAAGGGGTTGACCTACAGCTTTACGTGGAATCCGAACTACGGGTCGCTACATCATCTGAAAACAGATGACGGTCACTCATCCAACTACCTCTTTTGTAGCCGTAGCAATAGCTTCATATTAAGAGGGATTAATTAAGGATTCCTTGAAAAAACATCAAACACGAAAAGAATACATTTAAAAACCGTCGTTATAATTTGTATAGTTCTGCACATCTGTCACATCAACTTGTCAAAGGGGGTCAACGCCTTTTTTTTTTGACAGTTTTATAACTGTGCTTTCTTTTTTTCCAAAACTTCTCTCTACTGCTCCCCTTTCAATTCCCTTATTTTTTTATTTATTTTTTTTACAAATTTATAGTCCATTTAACATTCCGTATATACGTGCAGGGCTTCGACACAACCCAATGGTTAAACGCTAAATATTGTACCTTCTCTTTTTTCCTTTCGTTTTTTGGCTCAAAGTTAGGTACAATTTTGGACAGAAGTTCGCCTAAAAAAATGAAATTTCAAAAATATAAAAATTACTAATTGTTGCCGTTTTATTTTTTGTGTGTGACAGTGATACAACTAAAGAAAAAACAGTCAACACTGATTAGTAATTTTTTATGGTCTTTTTTTTATTTTTATGTTTCTAGGCGAACTTTTTTCGTAACTGTACATACTGTACCGAGGAATAATACACCTACTTTTATATGAAATGGGTTCGTATTTAATGTATATAAAAACGTTACCCATACTTTTATACCCGTATTAAATGATATAAAATTAAACATTTTATATTTCCTATTTTACTTATATACCATTAAGCAATTTAAAAACATGTTAAATTCTAATTCTATCACATTTACTCTATAGAAGAAACAACAGTAATTTCTCTAAACAAACCAAACTCTCTCTATAAACATTCGGTCACGCATATGACGTCACTATTTAGTGTTTGAGGGAATCTTTCTCCTATAAATAGGGATTACATTTAGCATTTATTTTTATTTCTATTCAACCTTTATACTTGGTAAAAGGTACATCTTCAGCCTTTATTTTTTTTACACAAATCTCCAGAAACTGTCTGTAGTGAGCCCCCTGAAAAAACGTGTGTAGGACTAGAGGGAGGGTAGGTAAAAACAGTATATACCCTACACCCTTCACGTTTCTCGCAATAAAGATTCCACTAATTTTTTTCCATTCGTGCATCACTCGTAACAATATAATTATTCAGGAGGGCCACAAACTGGCAAAGGCTCAAGGCAACTAATGCGGCCCATCGATCTAACTCCCGCATTCTTATTACAGCATCACCGGATTTTGAACCCTTGACTGCAGTGTATTCACTTCGTTTATATGGGAATGATGTTACCCACTGAGCTATGGACGCTGGCCATCACTTATAAGGATGTACAATAGAATTAATTTGATCGTTAAAGGAAATTTCTGATACTTTTAATTTGATATTAGAAATATCTAACTGGTTTTTTTCTAGACAAGTTTCGTTTCTTCAAAATTTTCATATTCTTCGATTAGCATCATTAGAATACGCTCTAACTATAATTTCTTGAAATTGCTGAAGGGTTTTACTTCATTTAAGTAAATTGTTGATATCAGACACGTTGTGAAGCACGAATTTATGTAGTGGGTATAGGGAGAAGCGGTTTATTGGGATATTTCATGCAGATTCTGCTCGATCAACTAAATGTTTGTTTACTGCAACACATTATTATCAACAAAATTGATATTGTAAAACGAAACAAAAATTTAAGTGTCTAAAAATAAAACAAAAATTTTGCTGAAATATTTATTTTTGATTCATTCAACAAAATATTTTTCCCTGTTTACGCACTCACTTTTTCCGTTTAAGTAAAAGTAATACTTTTCAGAGACTCATTTTTCAACAACTTTGATTACTTTTTCGTCTCACACACTAGTTCAAATATGCAGTAATATATTACTGCATTTTTCTATTATCACATTTCATTCCAACAACGTACAATATTTTACTGTCACGGTTTGTTAGTTAGTTTTACACGCTTAAATGCATTTAATATATATTCTGTTTGAATCAGAAATTTCAAATACATATTTAGTCTGAAGAGTGAGAGAGAGTGAGTTAAGGTTAGTCTGTGAATGATAAAGTAGCTTAGACCCCAACACTCTTTTATTTTCATTACACATAACCGTATGACGTCATTAGATTATCTTGTTTCTGAATGGATAAAAATACCACATTATGTAGTTGATATATATATATATATATATATATATATATATATATATATATATGATGCACACCCACAAAGAAAAAGAAAAATGATTCAAAGGCCTTTCGTGTATTCAAAAGTACACCTCGTCATTCCCTGACGAGGTGTACTTCTGAATACACGAAAGGCCTTGGAATCATTTTTCATTTTCCTTGTAGGTTCGCATCATTATTCATTTCACGTGTTTAATTGTGAAATTCATCCCATATACATATATATATATATATATATATATTATATATAATATATATATATATATTATATATACCTCCTACATTTATTTGACTGCACTACTGACATCTTGTGCTCTGACATAACCAAATCTGCCTTGGAGAATGGAAGGTATAGAAATTGAAGTTCATTATTCGTTTTATCTGTGCTATTTCTGGTCCAACAGGATGCAGAAAACCAGTTAATATTAAGCGTATTTAGAAAGTAAGCTTCGTTTTTCATAAGAAAAGTTGTAAGGTAAAATGATGTTACAACCTGTTGGTACTTGCCAACATTTTGAAAAGCAAAAGTGGTAAGATTAGTAATCAATGCCAGGAGGTCCGGGAGCATGCCCCCTCCCCTTGGAAATTTTTTTAAAATCTAACCTTAAATGATACATTCTAGTGCATTCTCAGCATGAAAGGTTTGATATTATTTGCATGTTGTTCGTGTTCATAATGTAAAAATCGGTAGCCTACCGCCTAAATCAGTAGGGTTGGCGAGTATGCATGTTCTAAACACGTTTAATGAATATGTAAAAATTATATTCCATGAACATGATATTCATTAGAGAGAAGCATTTTTTAAAGCTTTTTTTTTTTAGGAAAAAAATCACGCCATGCATAACATTTCATTACATTAATGTAATTCAAGATGTACCGAGTGTTACTGATCACTAATATTTCACATCATGAAATTAAAACTATCTATTTTCCAAAATTAGTAGTAGAATAAAGAAATATTTGTAATTTGAGCAACTTTTTCCTTATTTGCCTCTCCCTATAAAGCGTATTATTGAAAATATGGACAAATTATTTAGGACATGTGTTTAAGAAATCTGTCTACACCTAATGAAAAAGAAAGTTCCAAGCCTCTCTACGTCAGAAGGCGACAGTGGATCGTTTCAAATGTGTCATAAAAAAAATTTAGCTCCCAAGAAATCATCTCCAACTAAGATAATTTAATTACGCAGCGTGATGAATCCTTACTCCCTTTTATATATATTATATATATATATATATATATATATATATATATATATATATATATATATATATCTCAATTTCATCGTTAGTAAAAATATTTATTGAAAATGAGATTCCTTTCGGCTATTGAGTTTCCGTTTGAAATCATGAACGAACAGAAATTCAAATTATTGGCATTACGTACAAAAGAATTTCTTTACCATCATCTATTTTTATTTCGACTACGATCGGTCGAAGCAGGTTGAAACGAACGAAATGAATTTTTTCTCTCTTTCTTGGTAATGTTAAAAGTGTCTCTTCCTGGTAAAAGACGGATGAATAAAAGGGGTAGGAAAAAGTGTGCGGAGAAGCATCGATTGTTAAATTAACTAAATATTTGCGCGCTGTACCAAATATATATATATAGTTAATCCAATTATATTATATGTTTGGTTCAACTGTACTATGATGGTTGCACTAACTATGCTTAATGTTCTGATAAAACTTTAATGAAAGAGTTAGTGCAACCGCAGAACAGAAACTGGACTGTGAAAATGGTTGTAACGACATATTTAGTTATTTCACCCAAAGATTTTTCTCAGTGTAGCAAAACGTAAGCTTTATTTTTAGCGATAGCACAGGTTGCTACGCTTGATTTTCATAAGCATTTTTAACAGTAAAGCTTAAAATAAATCGGAATGAGATTAGGATTAGAAATACCGTAATGTAACTCCACAAATCGTTTCAAATCCACATCACTGGTGCAGGAAACAAACGCACAATCTTATTTTAGAATAAAAAGAATACACTACATAAGGTATAAAATATTAAATAATTCAAGCGAAGCATCATGTTCACAGATTTACGGAATATTGGCATCTATGTTCGATTTTGTATTTAGTGTCAAGTAATCTTATCAAAGTTTTCTCTGAAAATGGTGTTTGGAAGCCTGAGAGGATTTCACGTAAATTCTTTGAGATTCTTTTGAAAGTTTACAATAGAAAATAAAATGAAATAATGGAAATAAAATAAAATGGCAAACACTAAACTTGATGAATTAATATTAAAATTATTAAATCTCCATTCAATTAATTTTTATATGATTGCAAATGAAAATTGAGATAATCTTAGAAATAACAGAAATAAAAATGCGATAATCAATAAATGACCTAATACCAATACTAGATTAAATTCCATTATTATAAACGAGAAACGAGATAATCTTAAAATAATACAAATAAAATAAATGTGAAACATTTTTATTCTGTGTAATATAAGACTTGGTCTTAGCTTAAATGTATGCAAGAAAGTGAAGGTGCATGGACCAACGGCAGCAATGCAGAAAATACGACTGAACATATGTAAACGCCTGAGATGTCTTTCGTACCAAGCAGGCCATCAACAAAATATGACTTTCCGATGAGAAGTGTTTTTCATCGTAGAAGCTTTCTCAGACCCCCCCCCCCCCCCCGAAAAAACATACAGAATTATTGTATGTACGCCAGTATGGACAAGAAAGAAGAAATAAGGTTTGCAGAGCTTTTGAACGGGAGGTCACATGCCATTGACTCTGTGAAGGTCACTGTTGCCGTTTCCTTTGTTGGCAAAACTGACCTCATATTTATTGAATGAGTCCTGAAAATCAATTCACACTGTTAATGTAAATCCGACTTCTCTCGTATGTGGCTTTTGAGTGAAGATCATAAGCCAGACTTAATTTTCATGCCAGATGGGTTACCGGCACACTATTCTCAAGTCACCATCGATTTTCTACGAGCAAATTTACTAGCAGACTTCTTTGAATACAATCATTGACCCCCAAACGGCCTAGAGTTGAATCTTGATTATTCAGTTTTAGGAAACATGCACGAGATAGTACGACATTGAACCGAAATGAACAATGTGCAAGAATTGAGTGAGAGGATTGGAACATGCCGGTTGCAGCTATGTCAAAGCTTCATCCATAATACAATTTTTCAGAGACGCAAGAGGTTACAAGTTGTTGCTGAAGCTGGTGATGGAGGTGCTGAACCCTGCTACGACCAATAACCGCTCTCAACACACACACACACACACACACACACAAAATATATATATATAAAATAATAATTTTCTAATAATGTGATAATAGAGGTAGTGAATAATATAAAGGTATATTGGTATGGCTAAATTAAATAGGACGAAGGGATTTAGAGTCAATTAAGAAATTAATATACTTTTACAGTTACATCAGTATTTATTGAACGTCACTTAAATTAAAACGAAGATTTTCTTTCTCTTTTCTCTGCATTAAATCTAAATGTCAAAAGAGTTCTGTCCTTTCTTCTCCTTTCTTCTTAATTTCAAAGGAATCCTCCAACTCAGTAGGGTTTTTACCTTCTCCCCTCGAATTTGTTTTATTTTGAAACAGAGGGAGAGAATGTTTACGGATGCATGAACGTAAGAATACAGGGTGTACATAAAGTCAGGATCTATTTTTGTGAAGCACTTGGAAATTATATGGAATTCAATCATAAAATGATAAAGTGGTAACATTTATTAAATAATTAAGAGTAGGATTCGACGTGACGCCCATCAGTATCCCTGCACAGCTCAAATCGTTCCGCAGCATTTCTAAACACATTCTGGAGCATTTGCGGGGTTATGTTATCTGCAGCAGTTCGTATACGTGTACGTAAGTTTTCAAGACTCTTAATCTTCGTCTGATAGACGTGCGATTTGATAAAGCCCCATGCAAAGAAATCTAAAGGGGTTAAATCTGGTGATCTCGCTGGCCAAGGTCTGTTGCTTCCGCGTCCGATCCAGCGATTTGGAAAACGTCCATTTAGATAATCCTGAACAATTTTGGCATAGTGACAAGGAGCACCATCATGTTGATAGGCGACGGGCACGATTTGAGCTGTGCAGGGATACTGATGGGCGTCACGTCGAATCCTACTCTTAATTATTTAATAAATGTTACCACTTTATCATGTTATGATTGAATTCCATATAATTTCCAAGTGCTTCACAAAAATAGATCCTGACTTTATGTATACCCTGTATATTAATAGAGATTAAAAATCTCGCTTCATTATAAACCAGTTTTTATGGTAAAGAAATGGATCTGGATTATACGAAAGGACCTGGATTATACGAAAGGACCTGGATTATACGAAAGGATCTGGATTATACTAAAGAATCTGGATTATATGGAACATGAATAAACATTCACTGATTTAAATAAATTACTTTGTTGTTAAAAAAAAAAATAAAGACGAAAAACAAAGTTTTCAAAAAATAAATGTTTCCCCCAAAATGCAACGTCTTAATTGTTTCCTTTCAAAGCGTTTAAAGTGGATAGGAAACCAACACCAAAGTGGATCTCAGTCAAAGCTTTCATCGAGGTGACCTTGAAGGATGGCCACAAAGAAATCATTGAAGTGAATACTGAATCGTAATGAAAGGGAATGTCTCTTTCTCTTCATTAAAAGCGAGGAGAAAATCTAAAAAGTAAATAATTATGTAATGGTTTGTTGTTCTTCCCTAATTAATTCCTGCAGTAATGAACAATGCAGAAATTTAAGCATTTAAATTTCATAGTAAGATATAATTACTGCAGATACGGAGTTTTTAGTGTTACATAAAACACATTTTAGAAAATAAAAGCATATGTGTGTGTGTGTGTGTGTGTGTGGAAAGAGAGAGAGAAGGAGAGAGAAAAGAAGGTATGAGGGGAACAAAGGAGAGAGTCAAAAAGTTTACGATATATCATCAACCTTTTCCTTTTCAAGAAAAAAGAGAAAACTCTTGTGGTGAAAATTTCTTTCATTGTGTTTTTATTTCTTTTTGTCAAGTCACTTTCAGACGTCGAAAAAAGAAAGTTCTCAGAAAAGGCGAAAATCCGTTCATATTTTCACCAATCATATCAACGTTGCAGAAACTCTAAATGGTTTTCTATTTATTTTCAGCTGAACAGGAATGAAGACAGTAGTCACTTACAAATGGATTCTTTATACTATATATATATATATATATATATATAAAATGAACAGGAACACCAGAGAAAAAATAAACATCGTCAAAGTTTAATCAGTACCAACGTTTCGGAATGCACTATTTCCATCTTCAGGGCTAAAATAATAAGAGACCAATTTACATACAAGGTACAAATTGCAAATGCAAATTAATTAAAAACAACTTAAAATAACAAATTTAAAATTACAAAAAAGTTAGCTAATAAAAATATAAAGTCATTAAAATTAAAAGGTAAATAGATGAAATTGAAATAAAGTTAAAATTATAAAAAGTAGCTGAGAAAAATGTAAGCACGTTAAAACTAAAAGGTAAAGAGATAAAATAAATAAATAAGTATCTTAAGTAAAACATAGCAGATCTACCGATGATTCATCACAATTGAGGTCTGGTTTTAATTTATAAATAAACAAAGACTCCATAATTTTAAGCTTATGGTCAGAGCTTCTGGCAGCAAGTACGGCGAAACTAGACTGTGAAATTAGGTGGTTATTGTTGTGTGCATAATTGCGTATGAGAGAATTAGATGGTTTGCGAAAATGTAAATTTGTACGGACCGATTTACCGAGATGTTCATAAATATGGGATTTTAAGTGTCTTTTAATTTTACCTATATATAACCCCATACAGTGGTCACATTTGTATTGGTAAACTATGGATGACTTAAGAAGTGTAGGAAAAACATCTTTGTATTTAAATAAGTGATAAATCGATTTAGACGGGTTGAATATAATTTTTATACATAGTTGCGGGTAAAATTCCCTTAGCAATTCTAAAAGTTTGTTTCTAATGTTAAAACTTGAGGTTCCCATATAAGGTAAAGTGAAATACACGATATCTTTAGGAGCTGTAATTATATCTCCAGCTGTGGGGTTTATTAGTCTATTTAGGGTTCTGCCTATTGTAGTCTTCACCAATATAGAAGAGAAATTATTCTTTGTAAGGAGTTGTCGGATGAAATCTAGTTCGTCGTGTCATTTAAAGTAACTAGATTTTCTAAAGTAACTGGTGACATTTTTGCTTTAATCCTAAAACAGAAAGATAAAATTAATAGGTGTCTTAGAAAACTTAAATCTAATAATAAAATCTCGGACACAGTTTATTCCACATTATTTGTTTCTGGATCCAGCCCAGGGATTATATATGGACTTCCTAAAATACACAAACCTAATTGTCCACTTAGGCCAATTTTATCGGCACTAGGAACTTTTAGTTATAACCTTTCAAAGTTCCTGGTTCCCATACTATCACCTATAACTTATAATTTATATACAGCTCAGAATTCTTTTTCTTTCGTTAGAGAAATCACCACATTAAACAATAATTCGTATACAATGGCTAGCTTCGATGTAAAGTCTTTATTTACCAATGTACCTGTTGCAGAAACTATTGATATATATATATTGACAATCTTTTCAGTAATGCTGATACGGTGCAGGGTTTTAATAGAGGTCATTTGAAAGAACTACTAAAATTTCGTTAGAGAAATCACCACATTAAACAATAACTCGTATACAATGGCTAGCTTCGTTGTAGTCTTTATTTACCAATGTACCTGTTGCAGAAACTATTGATATATATATTGACAATCTTTTTAGTAATGCTGATACGGTGCAGGGTTTTAATAGAGGTCACTTGAAAGAACTACTAAAATTTTCCGTGGAAGACCTTATATTTATATTTAACATTGAATATTTTAAACAGACTGAAGGCGTTCAAATGGATATATATGCCCCTTGGTCCTACCTTAGCTAACGCGTTTCTTTGCGATCATGAAATCAAATGGCTGAACGAGTGTCTTTCCGATTTCAAACCTGTTTTTTATAGAAGATATATTGATGGCACTTTTTCCTGTTCAAATCACCAGCCCATATTCTTTGTTTCGTAACATGTTAATTCCAAGCACCCTAATATTGATTTTACTTCGGAAACTGAATCTAATAATTCTTTGTCCTTTTTGGACATCAAGATAACAAAAACTAATTCCTCTTTTGAAACTTCTGTTTACCGAAAGCCGACGTTCACTAGTCTTAATACGAAGTTATCTTCCTTTATCCCTTTAAGTTTCAAACGAAATTTAATTTCGACTCTGACTAATAGAGCTTTCAATATCTGTTCAGATTACTTTAAACTACACGACGAACTACATTTCATCCGAAAACTCCTTACAAAGAATAATTTCCTTCTAGATTGGTGGAGACTACAATAGGCAGAACCCTAAATAGACTAATAAACCCCACAACTGGAGATATAATTACAGTTCCCAAAGATATCGTGAATTTCACTTTACCTTATATGGGAACCTCAAGTTTTAACATTAGAAACAAGCTTTTAAAATTGCTCATGGAATTTTACCCGCAACTATGTATAAAAGTTATATTCACCCCGTCTAAATCGATTTATCACTTATTTAAATACAAAGATGTTATTCCTACACATCTTAAGTTATCCTTAGTTTACCAATACAAGTGTGACCACTGTATGGGGTCATATATAAGTAAAACTAAAAGACACTTAAAATCACGTATTTATATACATCTTGGTAAATCGATCCGTACAAATTTACCTTTTGGCAAACCACCTAATTCTCTCATACGCACCTATGCACACAACAATAACCACCCAATTTCATAGTCTAGTTTCGCCGTACTTGCTGCGGAAGCTCTGACCATAAGCTTAAAATTATGGAATCTTTGTTTATTTATAAATTAAAGCCAGACCTCAATTGTGATGAATCATCGGTAGATCTGCTATGTTTTACTTAAGATATTTATTTATTTATTTTATCTATTTATCTTTTAGTTTTAATGTTTTTACATTTTTATTAGCTAATTTTTTTATAATTTTAACGTTGTTATTTTAAATTGTTATTAATTAATTTGCAATTGAAATTTGTCCCTTGTATGTACATTTGCCTCTTATTATTTTAGCCCTGAAGATGAAATTATTGCATTCCGAAACGTTGGTACTGATTAAACTTTGAAGGATATTTATTTTTTCTCTGATGTTCCTTTTCTTTATTAAACTGCGTTTTCCACGCCATCAATCAATAGCCGATATATATATATATATATATATATATATATATATATATATACACGGTGAACCAAAAGTAGGTGGACAGTAGGTTGAATAGGGTTTGTGTTATATTATATTATAACTATGGTGTTCATTATAACTATGGTGTTTGTGTTATATTATATTAAATATTAGGTACTTGTGGGTTATCTGTCGCTACTTTTTAATATTTTTTTATTTTTTTTATTTTTATATATTAAGAGAAGAGGATTCTTTATACTGTACGGCATTGACGATTGGTTAGGTTAAGTCGTGCTAGTTTGGTTAAATAAAAAACTTTTTAATATTTTTTTTATTTAGTTATTTTTATATATTAAGAGAAGAGGATTCTTTATACTGTACGGCATTGACGATTGGTTAGGTTAAGTCGTGCTAGTTTGGTTAAATAAAAACTTTTTAATATTTTTTTTATTTAGTTATTTTTATATATTAAGAGAAGAGGATTCTTTATACTGTACGGCATTGACGATTGGTTAGGTTAAGTCGTGCTAGTTTGGTTAAATAAAACGGTATTTAACCAAACTAGCACAACTTAACCTAACCAATCGTCAATGCCGTACAGTATAAAGAATCCTCTTCTCTTATATATATAAAAAAAAAAAAAAAAAAAATATTAAAAAGTGGCGACAGATAACCCACAAGTACCAAATATTATAACTAAATTTATTTAAATTTTATTTTGTATTTTAGTATACAAAAAAATTAAATATAATTGTATATGTATTCTCAAAATAAACGTTATCATTTACTGTCCACCTACTTTTGGTTCACCCGTTATATATATATATATATATATATAAATATATATATATATATATATATATATATATATATATATATGAATGGCGTAACATGAGCCAATCATTTAAAACAAATTCGCAAAGAAAACGAAAAAGCTATTTCATTATTTTAATTATTTTTAAATGCTATTTAATTGGAGTGAACGCTCTGTTTACCGGGTTGGAATCTATAGAGAATTGTTAACTGTAATTGTATGCTAAAATGCTATTTCACATTCATTGTTAACGCGCAAGAAACGCGAATTTACAGAATTAATTTATTAAAAATTTTTACCTCATAAATGTTAAAATTGTATTAAATGACAGAAACACAGACAAACAAAACGAGGAACAGTCAAGTAAGAACTGTATTGATTTGTTGCGTTTACAAACGCTATTTTATTATTTTTCATTCTGTTTATTCTGTTGCACGTTTTACCATTTCAGATTACGTTCCATTTATTTGAAAACCAATTTTATTGTAATTTCATTTACTGTTTTATTCTTATGGTGTGAAGGAAATATTTGAAATAATTAAAAAAATATATTAGGTATTAGGTTTAATCTAATTTACTTTCCATATATAACTAGTTGTTTAAGTTCTATACAAATAGTAGATGAAATAATAAAATTCTTCTAAGTAGATTTGATTATATATATATATATATATATAATATATATATAGAGGTGACAAGCTTGACCTTCGTGAAATGAAGAATCATCGGACGGAACATTTGATTTGAAAGGTTGAAAAGAAAGGTACATACACCGTCTGCCAAAAAAAAAGGAGTCACTCTAAAAACAGCCATGAAATCAACATTTATTAACCAATCATAATAAAACTGATACAGAGCAAAACTATGTAAACAGTATATATTATTATGTACACCAATTTTCAGATTATTATATTTAAAATTAATGATTTAATGAGAATTGTTTATGTTCAACAAATTTTTTTGGTAAATGTCGCTCCAGTTTTGAATTCTGGGAGTCCACAAAGGCGGTGAAACTTTGGTAATAAAATTTTTATTCTCATTTTAGTTATAAAATACATCATAAAATTTATAAAATATAGGAAATGCTTCCATTAAAAAACCATGAAAGTAAAAAAAGATTTTGAATTTCGAAACAACTTAAATCCTAAGTTTACAAAAAAAATCAGATTAACATTTTACTTTACTCTTTGGAATTCCTATTAAAAAAATTGTTCAATGTGTTTCCCTTCTGTTTCAATAATTTTCTTCAATCTTGGACGAAATTCATCAATGGTTCGATCGATCTGCTCCTGTGATGTCTCTTCCCACTTCTCCACAAGAAGCTGACGCAAATGATCAACATTTCTCACCCTGCTCCTGTAAACTCTTTGTGCCAAATTTTCCCAGATTCTACAGTCAACAAGATTCAAGTCAGGACTGTTAGGCAGCCAATTTTTGGGTTCAAGTAATTCTGGGACATTATTGTTTAAGTATTCCACAGTTGCTATTGTTGTATGGGACGTTGCTCCGTCTTGCTAAAAAAGATCACCACCATTGGTCAGATTTTGCATTTCGTGAAGCATGTTTCGCAGCAGAGTATTTCGATAGTAATCGGTATTGACTTACACTAGGCTCAATAAAGTGAATGGATGTTTTTCCTAACATTGATATGCCAACTAACACAATGACACTAGCTGAGAAATGACTTCTGGTTGCAAAAAGTCTGCTATCAGGTATTTCATTCTTACACTGGACGTGCGAGTAAACTCTGTCATTTTGACTGTTCCGAGGTGGCTCAACAGTGAATCTCTTATCATCAGTGAAGAAAGCCTTTGAAAGTTTATCACATGTTACTTGCCGTAAGATTTGTTTTGAGCTTTGAACTCGTTTCTGCTCATTAGTTTGAGTAATCTTTTGCCCGTGCACTCTTTTAAAAGGTTTTAGTTGAAGATCTTGTTTAATTATGCGTCTCACACTAGTTTCTGATAATTGTAACTCTTTTGATATGCGAGCTGATGTCATATGGGTTCCTGGCTGGTTTTCCTTACTTAATATACGTTCTTCGACGTCGTCAATATTGTCTTGTATGCGAATAGTTTTGGTCGCCCACTTCCCTCTCTTCTTTTGATATCCCCAGTCTCATCAATTTTCTTAGAAGCTTTCCTAAACCACCAAGAGTCCATCCTTTGTTAGGGAATTCGGAGAGTCGTTTCGTTCGTCCATATCCATTTTCTAGTCTATAATGCTTAATTATAATCTTATCTTCCTCTGAAAATGGCATATTCACTATATTTTATAACCCTGCAAAAACAAATCGTATACTAGAATTTACAAAAGTGAAAATGGAAATAAAGGATTCTTGACTAGTTTGTCGAGCAGCAGTTGTAGAATTATTAGAGAAATATTTAATAAATCGTTATTTTTAATAGCTTCGAACTGAAATTTGGTTTACAAGTAGATGTTTTGTGTATCTTTTACGTGTATAAGTTTCATACTGATTGTTTGAAAAATGTTGATGCCATGGATGTTTTTAGAGTGAACCCTTTTTTTAGGCAGACGGTATATATATATATATATATATACACACACACACACAAATATATATATATATATATAATTATATATAATATATAATATATATATATATATATATACACACACAGTATATATATGCGATAGAACTCAGAATGGTCCCCTGAGGTTTTTTATGATACACACAGACTGTGCCTGGAAAAAGGAACTCTTCTGGGAACATTAAATCCACTATAGTCGGAATAAGTAATGGTAAATGACAATATGAAAAACAAAAAACTATAGTGTTAGGTGTGGGGTGAATCGGTGGTATACGGATTTTAGAGACTATGACGGCGGTCCTATGGCGATTACCGAGAGATCGGTTTTTTTTTTTCGAATTAAGGGAGGAAATAGTTGAAATAAAACGCAGTGTACTGTACGTGAGGTAACGGAAAGACTTGCAACGCTTGATGAGGGCAGGGGTAGGGATACGGTTGACGAAAGCCGAACCAATACTAACGTTGAAAACGTTAGTAATTTGAAGGGTGAGATACGTAACCTAGTTTCTACTTTAGGTAGCTTATCGGGAAGGTTGGATAGAGTTGAGGAAGTGGTTAAGGTTGGTTCGAGATTAGTAGATGGGGAGGGATTTAGAGAAGTTAAGGGTGGAGCTAGGCCGCGTACGTTAGGTGATAGGAATCCACCCCCCTATCGAGGTTTCGAACCCTTTCGCCCATTTGGAGAGGGACGTGAACGAGGGGGAAACTATTTTAATTGGGGACTCTTTAGTGCACCATACGGACACAGAGTTCGTTGAACGGCATCCAGCCAAGAGGAGGAGGGTCTGTCTCCCAGGGGCCAGGGTTGACAGAGTTAGAGACAAAGTGGATAGGATCGACGTTGCCTCCCGTCACTCGATGTTGGTGACGATGGTAGGGGGCAACGACTCGTATAGGCCCGATACGAGAGTGCCTGACCTTTTGGAGAGATATAGGGGGTTAATTAGGTCCCTAAAGGCGAGGTCAGATAGGTCTTTAGTTCTAGGTATTACCCCTAGGCACGGTTTGGGTCTTAGGATTACGTCTAAGACGATATTTTTTAATACAAAATTAGAAGAGATTTGTGCTGAGGAAAATGTTCCCTTCGTAAAGCTGTGGTCAGATTTCAATGATCCTAGCCTTTTCATAAAAGATGGGGGGTGCATGCCAATCACCATTTTTACAAAATTAAATCTGGTGAATAAATTTGTTTCACAAATTTCATCAAAGTTTCATCAATATTAAGCGTAAGAATAGCATTTATATAACTTCCGTTATCATTAAATACTTTATCATTTTTATAATCTATTATTCATAAGTAATTTTAATTAACAATCAATTAACTGTTTATGGAAGAGTAAAATTTTAACCTTGTGAATACTTCTGAAAGTAATTTTTAATTAGTCTTCAATATTATATCTTCGCAAGCGATTTAATAGATAATTGTTTATTAATTATGGATCGAACAGTTTAATAGAATTTTCATGCGTGTGGTTCATTTGGATTGCGTACAGTTTCTGTAAAAAGTTCGCCTGGGAACACAAGATTTAAAAAAAAAGCATAAAACAAATACTAATTGGTAATATTCGACTTTTCTTTTGATATCGGTGAATTAATTTTTGGTAACTAATGAAATTTCAAAAACAGAACTTAGTTATTAAACTTATTACCGATTAAAAAATCGTTAACTTTTCTTATACATTTTGTTTCTAGGCGAACTTCTTACCAAAACTATTTAAAAAAATTACTTATATATTTCATTACATTAAAAGAATGTTAACATATCTCAATACCTTCTATATTGATTGCTGTTACGATTAAATCCTAACTTGTTTCTTTTACTTCAACGTAATATTTCTTATATATAATTACGTACTTTTATTTGTTAATGTCTTTAACTATAAACGATTAAGAAATGGAATTTGCTGACTTTGAACTGATTTGTTATATTGTGATGTACAGGGTGTCTCATAAGTCGCGCAGCATAGGCTAATAAAGCTTTATTTACTTTAATAATAATAGTGAAGCCTATGGTGCGCGACTTCTGCGACACACCCTGCATTTACATTATAATAATTTCTACATGTTTTTGGTGTCAGCGCTTGTAGCTCAGTGGGTATAGTACCGTTTTCATGTAAATGACGTGAAGATGATGAAATGGGAGGGGGGTTCGATTTATGAGTTGGCGCAATGGGCCGCATTAATTGGCTTCATTGCTGTTCATGTTTATGAGCCCTCCTGGCTTATTTTTATTATTATGTAGCCATGTGCAAGAAGTGTAGAGGAATCAATAAAAAAAAAATTGAATCAAGAAAACAAGAAGACTGACTTGATAGTATCCATGTCTTACATTTAGGTTTTCCTTAAATTTTAATATTTTGTTTTAGTTTACAACTTCCTCTTAACATGCCTGACCAAAAATTAAGAATATCGATTAACTCTTGCGTTAGAGAGTTGAACAAAAGGGAGGAGTATGTGTCGAAAGTCTGTATGCATGCTCTCTTTAAAGGAGGAAGCATGCAATTAGAGAGTTCAGAAGAACAGTGTTCATTATAATAACGATAGTAAAAAGAGGGTGCAGCAACATTGCGGCGAAGAGATGGGTTGAAGACCGTCAGTAAGAGGTGGGGAATTGATAAGACGAAAAGTTTTTGATTCCATCCAGTCAAATAGAGCTGTGTGGGTTCAACCACCAAGCACATGAGAAGCGTACTCCATATAGGGGCGAATAAGACCCCCTGCATAGATACTGCAACTGAGTAGGAGTGAAAAAACTACAGAGCTGGCTCAGCACGCCTGACCTTTTAGAAGCTGTTTTAGAAAGAGTGTATAATTGTATATATGATCTTTCCAGGAAATATCACGAGAAAAGGAAACACCAAGAATATCAAGAGAAGAGGAAGGACTGAGTTGTGTATTGTTGAAGGTAAGGGAATAGTCGTGTGGAACAGATGAAGGAATTGGTCTTTTGAGAAATTGAAAACCACATGATTTTCGCTGCCCAAAATCAGAGATAGCAGAAAGATCAGCGGTCAGGTGCATAGCCATCTCTCGCAAAACATGGAGTGATTGCTGAGAGGGACGCCTTTTGAAACGGGTGGAGAAGTGAAGAGTGGAATCATCGGCATAGGATTGGATAGGACAGGAAGAGCAACTTAAAAGATCATTAATAAATACAAGAAAGAAAGTGGGTGACAGAACAGAATCCTGAGGAACACCATTATCAATAGCTTTAGGAGAAGAATAGTGGTTATCTACATTCTACAACCGCAGCTATACATCGGCCGGAAAGGAAATCAGAACGTTATTACAAGAACTATTACGAGATAAACATGACTGTGAAGATGAACTTTTTAACTCAAAAGTAATTCGGTCGAGTCCCTTAAGAAGAGACTAGATGTTTAGCTTGCCTTAAATACCAAGTTAGAAGTATTTGTTAGCGAACAAAATTATTGTAGATTTTTCACTCGGATCTCTCCTCTTTGTTTAAAAATTTGTATTTATTAATTAATTTCCTTCCTTTCTTTCAACCTCCCTTCTTTGCTTTGGTTTAAAATTTTCACTAATCTTTAAATTTTCTTCCATTTTTTAACCTTCCTTCTTAAACAGACAGCCTCGTAGGGACCAGTAAGTCCGTTGCTGTTTGGTGTCCTTTGTATTCATTTGTATTCCTTTGTATTGTGTCTGAGAGCGATTATTATAGCGTTGATGATTTAAGCTCAAACCATCCAAATTTTAATAATAAATTTATGATACTTACTCTGAACATTAGAACCATACCATAATCGGAATAAAAATTTCTATTATTGTATTAACGAAAACCTACATAAAAGAAATAGCTTGAGATTTATATTTCTTAAAATCCTAGATCATTAAAAATGCTTTCAGAATTATCTTCACGGAAAAAATGGGAGAGGGGTATCAGTTTATATAAAAAAGTCCATTCCGTGGAAACATATCTTTGAATTCACTTTATTATCCTTCTCCATTGACTCGTGTGATGTAAATTTAACTTTGAAAAATATGAAATTAAATGTTGTAGGTATATACAAGTGTTCTAAAGGAAACTTTGTCAACTTCCCTGAGAATATAGACTTTATTTCAAACCATAATTAAATAAAACGGCATAAAACAACCTTTTGTGAGTACTTTGATTCTGATCTTTTAAAATATAATAAGCACAGAGACCAAAAATACCTCATAAACATAATGGTTTCTACTCAAACATTATAAGGGCCACATGAGAAAATACACCCAAAAATAGTCAACGCTGATCGATCACGTATGGAGTAAAGGTTCTCTGAACCAGACGGGCAGGTGTACTTCTTAGGGTGGGGGGTGATTTCTGACCACGTTGGTTGTTTCTTAGCAGTAAATGAGAGCCTAACATTTCGGAAACATATCGTATTAAAATAAAAGTCAGCAAAATAAATGAAAATTTAGAAAGACTGTAAAACACATTGGATCAAATTATTTATCGGTCAGAAGTTTTTGAAGAAGCAGACAACATAAATGAAAAATTTGTAAAGTTCTCAAACCTACTAAAATTTAACAAAATCTGTCCTTTAACAACAATAAATACGACCCGAAAAAAGCAAAATAACTCTCCCTTACACCCCACCCCACCCCATTAAAAAACAAAATCAGAGAATAGCAATAAATTTGAGGAACGCAACAAAGATGCTGAGAAACGGTGGAAACTGTAAATAACACCATTTATAACAAATCCTTAGATATAGCCTTCATCTAAATAATTACTTTGCTATGATGGAAAAAAATGGCTAATTATATATCCCGTTCCACACATATTTATAAGGAATATCTTGGTGGTTCCCACCTCACGCGTTCTTTTTCATTCCTATTTTTCCCCAGAGAGGTCAAAACAGCAATTTCTACCCTTATAAAACAAAATCATGTCACGGTGATTCTATTCCAAATAGAGTATTTAAGTACTTTTCGGATTCTTTATCTCTCCCTTTTACAATATTGTTCACTTCATCCTTCAGTCAAAGTACAGAGTGTTCATAAAGTCACGCAAGTAAATATGCATGTACATTTCACCATATTCAATTGTGTGACTTTATGAACACCCTGTATTTTCCAGGACGTATTGAAAAGGCAAGAGTGTATCCAATATTCAAATTAGGAAACAAATCAATACCTCCTAATTATCAATCTATATCTATTTTATCTACATTAAAAATATATTTGAAAACTTGTGTATACGCAACTCCCAAAATACATCGAAGAAAAATAACTTTATATCTAAGTATCAGTTTGGTTTTAGATACGAGTGACGCAGTTTCAGCCGTATTAGACGTACTATGATATATAAAAACCTTAAAAATAAAGTGTCTTCTATTCTCTTGCTGATGAACCTCTCAAAAGTCTTCGATAGTCTCCCATGACATACTTATTATTAGAGACCGAAAGTTTAGGCACTAAAAACCCTTAAAAAAGGCAAGCAAATAGGCAAGACAAACATTCAAAATAGGCAGTAACCCCCCCACCCAAAGCAAAAGGCATTTATAAATTTGTTTTAAAAAAATGGTTAACCTAAGTAGTATGGTCGCAAAATGTATGAGTGCAATTGCATTACAATGTTGCATAATGTTACGTAATGTTGCAAGAGTGCCAACCCACCCCTTTTGTTGCAAGAGTGCCAACCCCGTCCCCTTTGTTGCAAGAGTACAAACCCCCAACCACCTTTGTTTCAAGGCACCCCCACCCCCCTTTGTTGCCAACCCCAAAATGAGGTTGCAAGGGGTATGCAACTTGGAGTTATCCCCCAAGCTGAACCCACCAAAAGGGCATACCTAACCTAAGGGGCCTCTTTGGGGGAGAAGGTGGGACGGCCTCACCCCCCAAAGGGGCAGAAAGAGAAAGAGAGAGAGTAAGGTGGAGAGAGACCCAGAGGTGGGAAACCAGAGAAAGGGTGTTCACTTGGCTGCCTGCCAAGCTCATATGGCTCCTTCACCCGCCCGCCGCTCTCTCACAGTGCCCCTAATCAGCCAGTTGGCTTAACCAGCCAGTGCCTCAAGGCATCACCAGCCAGTGCCTCTGGGATCAACCATATAATAATCATCCAGTTGGTTTAGAAGCCCGATTTCACAAATAACAACTAATTAATTATTCTGAAATCCGAAACCAAACAAATTATATAATTGTGTACAAGGTGGGCATCACCAGCCAGTGCCTCCGGGATCAACCATATAATAATCATCCAGTTGGCTTAGAATCCCGATTTGGCAAATAACAATTAATTAATTATTCTGAAATCCGAAACCAAACAAGTTATATAATAGTGCTCAAGGAACAAATAAAACGCCAATACACCATTCTGTTTATGAATTAATGGATATACAACGGGGCACATATATATATGGTCAAATAATACATTTGAAATTATATAATCATTCAAAACGGTGCATTATCAAACATTCGTACAGGAAAAAATATTATACACACATACACACACACACACAGTTTAAATATATTGTCTTTATGTTCTACGGTGCAAAACGCAAAACTCACACGTAATAGAGCCAGGTGTCACAGTGTACGCGCGCTAAAAGGAACAGAGGAGCCGGGTTCGCACCCCGTCTGGACTCGGCCCTGTTGCTGAGAGCCCTGCACCTCATCCAAGTATCACAGTGCGCTAAAAGGAGCCTGGTTCGCACCCCGTCTGGACTCGGCCCTGTTGCTGAGAGCTCTGCACCTCATCCAAGTATCACAATACATATATATATATCGCAGTGCAGCACAATACATCACAGAAAAATATCATATACGGGTCTTTTCTAATGTGTAAGTGACCATATATGTATAATACAGGTTTTTCCGCAAAAGGTTAATGCAGGTCATATAAGTAGGTACTACCATTAACCATAATGGACAAGGCGTCTTCCACTCTAAATATTCAATTCAGCTTTCTGTGAAAAATAAATTTAAGAAACAGGCCATATCTTGTTTGCCTTTTTTTTTTTTTCGGAAAAATCATTGTCTTGCTTTGGAAGATAAACATTGCCTTCATGACCAACCGCCTTTCCAAAATCTTAAATTAATATTTGTCGAACGAAATTGAACATCACAGAAAAATTAAACCTTCACCATATACGTGTCTTTCCTATTCTGTAAGTGACCATATGACATTATTTAGACCGTAAGGGCATACCCACCTTTCGCAGAAAAATAAAATGTATTGTCAGGGAAATAAACAAAGGGACTTCAGGACAGCAAACTCGCTTCAAACAGCCAGGTGTTTTGTATGAAATATCACCGAAAAACAAAATTTGCAGCAGCTGTTGACCAAGGCATCGGAACAGACGCCCCACCCAGATCTGTTGCGGGATAGCTAATCACAGCACTGTATCCAGACCTCGGGTGGTTCCAAGCAAGCCTATAGCTATGCTCAGCCCAAAGCTCGTGCCCAGCTTTCGTGGAACACCCAATGACGGTTCTTTAGAAAGGGGGCAGGCTCTCGGATTGGTCGAAAATGCTGACCTAGGTTCTAATACCCGCCCAAAATCTCGCAGGTAGCCAATAGGTAGCTAAGGTGGCGCTTGTGGGATGGCCACATGCGACCCTTATAAATGGTGAACTTCAATGCAAAGAGTCAGTTTCTCGCAATTTATTGCAACATACAAACCATGGATCAACTCTACGTTTCACCTGACCTGATTGCCGATGAAGATTTTTACGGCCAAGCCGCACGGCTAATCTTCACTGCAGTAGACCAGAATGAGCTATTTTCTTCCCAATTTGTTACGGAAAAGTGCAACGATATTCAAGTACCGCTCGGTGGAGAAGGCATTGAGATGTGAGTGTCTTATAAGTGTCATAATAAGTGTCTTGAAAAATTATGTTTAAATAATAATGTCTGTGTCCCATATGTACAATATATATATATATATATATATATATATAATATACATTTTAACTGCAAACAACACAGTATAATTAATGTTTCTGCTCGTATGTAGGAGAATTACTTCTGATTAATCGAGGTCCATGATGTAGTGGATAGCATATCTGACCGGCAATCGGATGATCCCGGGTTCGATTCCCGGGTGGTACCTCATTTTTCACTTGTTCGTTCTCCCTCCTCATCTTGTGCGGAACGCTCTTCTACACAAGCGTCGTTCTTTACATATATATATATATACACTGTATATATGGTGGCCAATACTTTTATCTGCAATCAAACTCGTAATGGAGCCTTTAAGATTATTTTTACGATAATTCAGCTTTGCCGTAGGATTTTAAGTTACCACACTGCAATAAAGGCGTTTTGAAATTATGTTTAATTAGTGTCTGTGTCCCATATATATATATATAATATATATATAATATATATATATATATATATATATATATATATATACTGCATATATGGCGATCAATAATTTTATCTGCAATCAAACTCGTAATGGAGCTTTAAGAGGGGTGTAAACTAATCTCAGAGCTTAACCCTAACTCTCTCTCTATATATATATATAAACTGGTGCGTGCAAAGTCCCAATAGCGAGATATATATACTCTATCATAACCTAACTAACCTAACCCATCCTAGCATAGCCTAACTGGGCGGAGCCTAACCTAGCCTAACCTAACCTAACCTAACCTAACTTAGCCTAAACATGCGCAAACTAACCTAACCTAACCTGACCGCAGACAGTATCTCTCAGCGCAAACAAATCTCATTTATTTATTAGCATTGAATAACACTATTTTTTCCGTTAAAACAACGCCGATGTTAGGGCACAAAACGAGTTACCCGCATCCAATTTCATGACATTTATTTTAGTTGCAGGAGCGATACCGAGTTAGGGCGTGTTACAGCAACTTTTGACGAAATGGGGGCGCCATCCCCCATCCATCCCAGTGATCCAGATGTCGTGGTATTGGGACGGGTCGACGAGTGCCAGAGCATAGGGGTGTTGTAAGTATTTTTAGATTATATACTAAGTTTTTACTTTTCTTGTGGATGCTTAAACGCTAAGTTATAGTCAAATTGAAATAATAGCGTTTTCAAATTTAATTTTCATTCTCTGATATATATATATATATATATATATATATATATATATATATATATATATATATCGTAAACACCGATGTGATGTCATAATAACTGCTTTGAAAATTGGTTTGTATTGCTTCTCGTTTATAATTGACAGTCTAATTTTCCTTTTGTTCTGAATTTTCTACAACGTGAAAATTATTCTCGTTGTACTTAATTATCTGCTGTCTCCATCGCTATTATATCACCATTTGTATATATTGCTGCAACATCTTGCAACATTGCATCGCAACATCTTGAACATCATGCACCATTTTTGCGCCATTGCATTGCAACATCTTGACATCTTGCAATATCGCATTGCAACATCTTCCAGCATCGCTTTGTAACAATATAAATATATATATATGTATGTTGGGGCTTTAAGATTATTTTACGATAATGCGGTACTAGGGTAGGATTTTACCAAATTGCAATAAAAGAGCTTTGAAAAACGTGCTTAATCATGACCCATATATATATATATATATATATATATGGTACCCAACACTTTTAACTGCATCCAATTCCATGACATTTATTTTAATTACAGAACTGGGACGGACTTAGGCCATGTTATAAACACTTTTGACGAAAGGAGAATGAATGAAGTGATAGCAGCCCCACCTAGCCTACTCAGCGAATCAGAAGTCGTGGTGTTGGCGCGGGACAGCGAGCGTCAGGCTGTAGAGGAAATAATGTAAGTGCTTTGAAGCTATATAGTATGTTTTTACATTTCTTTTGGAATTTAAGATAATGCAGCACACAGTAGGTTTATTTAAATTACAGGGCTCTCGATAATTTAAAGATGAATTTTTCTCGTTTATAATATACCCTGACCTTCATTCAGTGTTAATTAGCTTATAAGTGCTGCAACAAACGAACGCGTTTTGAAAGTAGCTCTTGCTTTATTCTCGGTGTATATATATATATATATATATATTATATATATATATAACGTTTCAATCGAAATTAACTTATAAAAGACCACAATAATTGCAAAACATTTTAAATTATTCTCTACATCCTTCATCGTTATTTCCGCATATATATATATATATATATATGGCGTGTTTATATTTGTACATTTCTTGCACAGTTAGGTTTTTAGAAATATTAAAACTTTTAAGAAGTGCCTTCGTTTTGAAAAATAATTTTCTCTTTATTTTTACTTAACCTTATAGGACCGAGACGGAGATAGATCATATTTAGGGCGGTCAAATGTCAATAAAGTCAAATTGTTTCCTATGGGGCACTTTTCGCTGAAACGACTGAAAATGCAATAAAAACACCTGTAGGGGTATATTACCAAAGTTAATAGGTCAACCAAAAGTCAACTTTTACCTGTTAGGTCAAAAAATAGCAATGGTAAATAAAGTCAATTTTTGAATAAATAATTAAAATAACTAAAAATTGGCATCTTTTTGGTTAACTGGCAACTTCGCTGCTCGTATTTGTCTTATTCAGTTAAGTCCGTTCTGGTTTTGGATGTGGTTGTGTTGTATGTATTGTGGTTACTGGTTACCATTTTTTATTTGTGATTTTTTCTGATTTGTGATTTCAGTGATTTCGATTTCTTTTGATTTCAGATATTTAAAATGCCAAAAGTTGCAGTTAGTTCTATTGCTAAAGTGCGCGCTATAATTGCAAAATATCCTAATGAATTCATTTGTTCAGGAAAAAATGAGCTATACTGTCAGATTTTTGTGTTGTGGTCAAGCATGACAAATCCTTTTTTGTGGATAAACATCGCTCTACCCAAAAGCACCAGCGTGGTATAGACCAAAATGTGGGAAATGAAAAGACGCAAACCCTTTTAATGTACAAGTCTTCAGATTTTTCGGAAAAACTTGTGACTACATTTCTGTCAGCCACATACCTCTTCATAAGTTGAGCAACCCTCATGTGAAACAATTGTTCTCTGAATTAGGTGAATTAGGTATCGTTTTTATTATTGAAAGTAAAGGCAACTTTATAAGTCAATTTTTTCAATTCGTAAGGTCAACTTTCTTAATTTTTTCGGTCAACTTTTGACTGCCCTAATTATAAACACTTTTGACGAAAGGGTGATAAATGAAGTGGTAGCCACACCACCTAGCGAACCAGAAGTCGTGGTATTGACACACATCCGGTCAAGCGAGTGCGTGCTCATCGTTGAGATTATGTAAGTATTTTTTGAGGTTAAAGAACAAAACACAATATATGTTCATTTTATTAAGCAGTAGAAAAACGTACAAAAAGGGCCAGTGCCCAATTCTTGATGGTTACAAATGTGTATATATAGGTTTACACAATATAGATCTTACACATTACAGGGGGTACTAACATATGGGAACTTTTTTTATCTGTTTGCACACATATTTATCATTCAGCTCTGTGTCTCACAAATCGAATAATTTAAAAAATTTCATAAATCCCTTCCCACGTGACATGTGCATGAGAAACAAAATACAATACAATCCACATGTTTCAGCATAATATCCTTGAAGGCGATAAGGATTCCAAATAACCTCAGGCACAAGTAATCGCGCTATAAACTGTACAATTGTCGAGTCATGCCATGGTGGGAAACAGAGTGAATCGAAATAGTACATTATTTCCTCAGTTTTAAAATAGATTGCAAAACAATGAATACCCTCACCCCCCGCAATGTCGGTGTTAACGATTGCTCCGTACCAGTTTCTTGAAGTATCCAGCTTCAATATTTTTTCTTTGCAAAAACCCCGATAAATTTGGAACGCGCGAAACAGTCACTCTTCATCACTCTCTGGAGTGTATTTGCATCCATTTTAAAAATCTGTCGTGACGTTCCTAAATCTATCTACTTCTATTTGGGCCTGTGATTCTAGATACATGAGTGCACTTAAAGGCGTGTTTATAACTTTAGCAAACTCCAATCTCACTGAGACGGTGCCAGTCTGCTGGGCGTTTAAATGCGTATTTACGCCAGCAGTTAAATCAGGCGTAAGGTCGAATGAGTAAATATTAAACTGTTCCACAAATTCTTTCTGAGTTATCCCGAAACCGAGCTCATCACAAGCACCTGTATTATGAGCCAAACTACTATAAGCTCTCGCGCAGAGCTGGAATACCCCAGTTGACGAGTAATCCATATCCATTACCCCACCCAGAGCGATACCATTTACGAATAGAGTAATATTTTTAAGCCCGAAATTCTCGAATTTTAAGGCACTCTTTTTATATTTTCCATTCGTCGAGGCGTGGGCTTGCATTCCAGTTAAAATCCTTTTAGGTAGGACTCCAAGAGCAATGTTTTCTACCAAGAGCAATGTTTTCTCTGTTTCGATACCAACCCTGCGGGGCCGTGCACAGTTTGATCTGTACCCTGCTAATTGGATATTTCACTGTGGCGTGTACCAGTTCTTTCTCGATTTTTATGTTTCGGGGAACTTAATTTCACTCGGCGTATACGCAAATACGTTTCCATGATGTGTATCACAACGGGTTTCGCGCCTTCTTCTTGATCAGCCGCCAGATTTATGCAGATCTCAGGGCTCGTGCGGGTAAGCTTCAATTTCATATCTACCCCGTTCATAAGCAACTTCTCCTGGAAAGTAAAGTCTGTATGCAGGCGTCCAAAACATTCGTATAACTTTCTTTTAGAACTTTTAAATTTATCCTTTATTCCATCTTCATCTTCAGTGTGGTAATACCCATCGGCGGTTAAAAAGGTGTCTTTTGCTTCTTTTGAAAAGTTGAGGACATTTTCCAGATACGATCGTAGGTGGTAGTACCCCGTACCTGCCGAGATGTTAGTCTGATTTAAATATACGTCACACTGACTGAATATGGAGTGCAGAAAGTTGGTTTCGGGGTATGCAGCATAACTATCATCGCAATCCGTTCCGTCAGAATGGGCAATGCGTAGTTTAGCATACATGTGCATGCAACTCGGATGAAAAAAGTAAGCTGTGTCTCACGGGTAGCTCTGTAGGATGCTTATAATCTTAGTACTCATGAAGAAATTTCTGCAAAGCCTCTTGGTACAAGATCCTTTTCTCATGAGGTGCCTTTTCACTGTTTAATAGGTCTAGCAACTCACTTTCCATTCTTTTAAGTCTACTTTTACGGGGCTCTAGAGCCGCATCTGGACTCCTTTGTAATGAAGCGTACACCTCGTGCGGGATCACAACCACCTTCTTCATTATATTAATCTGGTCAGTAAAGGCCCCAAAATTGAAAATAAGATGGGGAGGAACGAACCGCCTCTTTGTACAATAATACGCTTTTTCTTACCCACAGTCTGACTTTTATGGGGAGCGTCCGTATTATGTTCTTGTAACAACGTAAGCGAGTCTTCTGAGAGGATTTCATTGGAACATTACATTTTATAACATTAAGGCAGATTTCACAGATGCATTTTAAAAAGTCAGAGTCGATATTTTTAACAAACATCTGCTGCAATGCTCGAGGCAGTCGTTAATAGATTTTTATTAATTCATGGTATTTCTTTAGCCTATTCGTCATTCTAGAATATACACGGTTTCAGGCTCGTTTGGAAATATATTCGTTCTTAGAAGCACCCTAAACTTGTTTCGCGGGTGAAGGTCACAAAACAAATATCCATAACGTTGCTTTGTGACCTCTTTATAAACCTCCAAAAACTCCTTACGCTGATTCGGGAACATTTGATTGGGAAATACCCCAATTTGTGACACATCTCTACGCTGCTCGAATAAGACTAGATATTGCGTATTTAACGACACATCGCGCATGTATCTATTTTTGAAAAATAGATTCTGATTGGTGAAGAACACGCTTATGTTAAGGTGGTGGGAGAATACTGTAAATGTCTCGGCAAACGTTTTATCCATCTCCAACATGAGGTCGTCAATTACGATGACTGTTTGTTCATTTCCCTTTAGCGAATTAAAGTCATAGACCCCCTTGTGAACAAAACATCATCTTGGTACTCGATGAACACTGATTTGTATGTCGAATAGCACCATATAACTTTATGCACAAATTTGGAGAACATTTCCCCCTTTTCTTTAATGATATTAAGCATAAACACCGTTTTACCACAACCTGTCGGTCCAGATATAATACATGTGGATGGGCTCGTGAATCTGAATTTTTCTACAGATTCGATTTCTAACACGTCACACCCCTAAGTGGGTCATTTACAGAATATTACAAATAACGAGTTCTGCTCCTTATATTTTGTTTTCTTCTTCCACAGAACCGTGAATGACGACGATGTACACACCCCCATCATCGATATCACGGATGAACCCGTTGACCGTGCATCTACATTGCCCATACCCTCCGATGAACCCTCACCAGCGACACCTGTTGCACGTTCAAAGCGGAGACATGATGAAGAGCCCTCCACGTCAGGTATATATAAAGCGCGTCAGGAATGCGCCGGTTGGTTAGACCGCCAGTAGTAGAGCCCCCAACCCTCTACGTCTTACGCAACATCCCCCACAGTAGAGCATTCCGCCAATAACCCATTGTTCATCCTCCACATCTGCACCCCGTTCTGTTGAGTCTGCAGTAATAGAGCCCCAACCCTCAACGTCTTACGCAACCATCCCCACAACAGCGTCTTCCTCAAATATACCCCCTTATTCATCCTCCACAGTGCTCCCCGTTCTGTTAAGGAGGGTATAACATTCGAGTTCGTGCGCACCGCAACCCTTACCCCAGCCTTGACTAGAAACCGGAATATAGTCAAGGTTGATCCTAGAGCCATATATAGCAACGGTATTGAACACGGCCTACGTCGCATTGTAGAGCGTGTTGTAGAGTTTGCCCTTCAGAACCGCGACGAGCGTAAAGTCAGGACGAGGCTGTCCTTCGGATTCGGGTCAGATGATGGCTCTGTAGATGATTTTTGGGTAGTAGTACCATTCAGACGTTTGGCCGCTGGAGATGTAGAGTATATATTAGGTCGTATAATGCAGGCCTCCCAAAGTAGTATAGTCTTCAATATGGACAACTTCACGGTGAATATTGACCGTGTATTCCGTGTTGCGGGTCATAGTGCCACACCGTATACTCTTAACTTCAATTCTCAGGCTATTTTTAGACTGCAGATAAACGTCGATCGTGGTTGCGGCTTTATAGCAGTAGTTTTAGCTCGTATGTTTACTGTACTAAATACACAGACCACAAAAATTTGGTTGCCTACGGTCGTGGAGTGCCCGTAAACTAGCTGTAGACTGTGAACTTGAGTTTGACTGTAACATGGGTCCTGAGGAGCTGAGAAGGATAGATAGAACAGGAAATGAATGCTCATATAGTTGTATTTGGACTGGATGAACGTCGTAGAACTGTGTGTGTTTTTAAAAGCTGTGTGAGAGATCGTACAAGGCCCTTACTTATTTTAGGACTGTCAGGTACAACATATCTCCCCATCCGTAATATAAGGTGCCTTTACGGGAGTTATGATAAAAGTCGAAAATATGGACGATATCATGATTTGTGTAAGGGGTGTCTCGAGTTTGCATATGATATAGTGAATCATTGTAAAGAATGTCACATGGTATGTGAGCAGTGTGAAAGCCCCAAATGTGAAAGCCGTGTATTTGATGCTGAAAAGGGACTGTAATGTGTGTAGACGCACATTTTTCAATAATAGCTGTTTTGAGCTCCATAAATCAATTGGTACGTGCAGGAAAATGAGAATCTGTGAATGTGGTATGTTTCATATGATGGATAATTGGGGAAATTTCAAGCACAAATGTGACGAAATTCACTGCTCTCCATGCAATGAGAAATATAAGGCGGATGGTGTAAAGCATGTATGTTATATGAAGGACGCTAAGCCTAAAACAGCCCTTGTATAACTGTGTACTACGATATAGAAACATACACGAACGCTGAAACCAAAGAGGTTATTCCACATTTACTTGTGAGCCAGACTATCTGTGATGAGTGTATGGAGATCGATTGTGATAAGTGCCCCAAATGTGGTAAACGGACAAACGTTTTTAAAAAGAATGTCCACGATAGTCCTGTAAAACTATTTGTATCCTATATTGTTAAGTTAGCGGACAAGTTCAAAAAATGACTGTATATTCTCGCCCATAACGGGGCAAAATTTGACACACATTTCCTTTATAAGGAGTTGCTTGAGCACGAGTCCTCTGAGCTATTTACAGTTGACCCATTGAAAAGAGGCAACAAACAAATACAGATGCAAATAAGAGGTAATATACAATTTAAAGACACTTTATTATTCACACCCTGCAAATTAGCAAAGCTACCCAAGGTGATGGGGGTGGCAGCTGAAGTTTCAAAGGATATTTCCCTTACACATTCCTCACTAGTGAAACTTTAAATTACGTAGGTCTACCTCCGCCCAAACATTACTTTAACTATGATTGTATGAGTACAGATGAAGGTGAAGATTTTGGTCGATACTACAACAGTTTTAATGAACGTAATCCTTACAATATAGCGATCCGCTGCAAGTCGCAACCACCATCGCATCATGTTTTACGGTGTTCAAGAATAACTTCATGCCTAAAGACACCTTAGCCATTATTCACAGAAACAATCCCGCAGTTATGGGCACAAGGCTATTTACTGGCTCATACACATACAACAGCAGACAGGTGTATACATAAAGCATGCCCGCAACACGGGGGAAGTGCCCATTAAAGTTAATGGCCATGTTTTTTGGGTTGATGGTCTAAGTGAAAACCGTCACTGGCGTGAAGACTGTATTCCTTTAATGGTTGCTGGTGGCATGGATGCCCCCGTTCTGAGTGTGGAATCGTGGGAGATATCCACGGTAGATCTCCTGCCGACTGTCTTGCGTGGACGCGTACCCGCGATCAGCTTATAACCTCCCAGTTCAATGGTGCTGGATCCTCTCAAATGCGGCGATAGCTTGTTCGGTTAGCGTACAAATCCCTTCAAGTTATACTTTCCACCTACGGAGGGTGTGAAGCTCCACTACTACGATTTCTGTTCTTTATACCCCTACGTGATGAAGAACAATCCGTACCCCGTGGGTGCGCCTGAAAAAATAGTGGGCCATAACGTACCCTCCAACAAAGAATTTTCAAGAAATTTGAACGGATACTATTTCGGCCTTTCTTTCGTAGACGCCTCCCCCCTAGCGATTTATGGATGCCGATTTTACCCGTCGTTATAGATCACAAACTCATGTTTCCCTTGTGCGTGAAGTGGGTAGAAGAGAACAATGGTGATTGTGACCATACACCCCACCAGCGTAAGATCAGAGGTGTATACACAAGCCCTGAGTTGGCCCTAGCCATTCACCATGGGTATAGAATAATGAAGATACATGAGGTGTGGAGGTTTCAGAAGCTACCCAACCTTTTCACACCATATATAAACGCATTTTTGAAGGATAAGATTGAGGCATTAAGGTATCCGCGAGGGGTTGAATCTGAAGACGAAAAAACGTCTTATATTCAGCGTTACCGTGACCACGAAGGTATACAACTTGATCGTACCCAAATTGCAAAGAATCCTGGCAAGCGCTTTTGTGCAAAATTGTGCCTAAGCAGCCTTTGGGGAAAGTTTGAGTAGAATACCGGTAAAGGGAACGTTCATTTGGCGCAAAGTTATAGTGAAGTCTGGGATTACGCCAACGCACCCGATAAAGAAGTCATGCAGATTGTGAATGTAGGTAATATTTACATAATAAAGTACAACAATACTGAAATGGCCACCGACACATTACGTGTTACAAACATTCCTGTAGCCAGCTTCACAACAGCCTATGCCCGCATCAAACTTTGGGGTCTATTGCATTCTCTTGGGCGGCGAGTATTGTACGCCGATACAGATAGCGTGATATTCACAGCAAGGAGGGGTGAATACATGCCTGCAAGTGGGGAGTTCCTCGGTGAGTTAACTGACGAGATCAAGGATGAGTATGGGGACAAGGCATACGCCGACTCGTTTGTGTCAACAGGGCCAAAGACCTATGGGGTACGGGTGAGGATAGGGAATGAAACGAAGGATTTCGTGAAGGCTAAGGGTATCACGCTTAACCAAGCGAATCGGCGGGTCGTCAACTTTGATTCGCTGAAGGAGTTAGTGTGCTTGGATGATGAGGGTGATCGGCCATCCCAACTGACTGTAGGCACCCACAATTTTCGGGCGCAGAAGCTGTGGGGCGTGGAGGAACTTAGGGGTACAAAGGTGTGCCGTAACACCTATAGGAAACGCTACCAGGTGCCTGGTACCTATAACACCGTACCCTTTGGATACCATAATCTTTGATATGTCTATTGATAACTTAATTATTATACGTATTTGTAAATATACAGGGTGTCCCATAAGTCCGGCATCATAGGAAAAATAATAGAAAAAGGCAAAACAAAAGCTTTTATTTACAGAACGTGCTCAATATGTCCACCATTGTTTTCAATACACAAATTCAGACGTGATACCCAGTCAGCAAGCACACGGTGAATGATGTCAGGAGTAATGGTGTTACATGCCCCAATAATGCGCTGCCGCAAATGTTCAACACTCCTAATTTTCTCTGCGTATACCAGCGCTTTCAAGTGGCCCAGAGATAAAAATCTAGTGGCGTGAGATCCGGGCTTCTAGCTGGCCATTCCACAGGCCCTCGACGTCCTATCCAATGACCAGGGAATTGTTGGTACAGATATTCCCTTACTTGGGTGCTGTAATGTGCAGGAGCGCTGTCTTGCTGGAACCATGTTGGGAAATTTCCTTCTTCGTTCAAGACACTGGGAAATGCTTCTTCCTTGAGCATACGTAGGTAGGTGCCTCCAGTGACATGTTCATCGAAAAAGAGGGGGCCTATGATGCGATCCTTCCAAATGCCACACCATACCATCACCCGAGATGCACCTTGTTCCTTTGAAGAGGTATACCAGTGAGGGTTGTTTTGAGACCAGTAGCGGGTGTTCTGTCGATTTACCTCACCATTTCCATAAAAAACAGCCTCGTCACTGAAATAGAAAAATATGAATTTCTCCTATGGTGCCGGACTTATGGGACACCCTGTATACATCTTGATTATTTCGTTTATTAAATAAATCATGTTTCAACTAGCGTTTTACTTTGCATGTGTGCGTGTGTACAGTAAAAGTTAAGCTCCGCCCACTGTAAGACCGGCGACGTGAATCACGCCGCAACCTGAGCAGACATCTACCCTTCCGTACTCAGTTGACCTCTGTATACCCTTGAGCTCATTCGTGTATTCTCTCGCATAGAAGAAAATGGCCACCTTTAATATCGCGTGTTCAACATTTATGAAGTGGTATTCTGCCAAGTGCGTAGATGTAGTGGATACTGAAAAACTTCCTATACCCGCCTCCTTTGCATCTTTTAAGGCTGCATTGAATCGTGCGAAGGGCCAGGCTATTCAAATAGTCTACGGATATTCTGGCGAGGGGATTGTAGGATTTCACAATACAGACGATGTACTGAAGTATGTTATAGAACTAAGCTTTATAAAAGCTCACGTGCACCGCGTGGTAGAAGAAGCAACACGATCAGAAGATAAACAACAGTTATGGGTAGTGAGTCTTGTGGATGAGTGGTGTGATAAGAGGTATTATATCATGTTACACTACACCGATTACTCGTACCCTACGGTTGAAAATGTAAATCTTGTCATCATTGACAATCTTAAGTATTTTTACTACTACATTAATATATATCATGAGGTTTGTAGTGAGGTTGTGACTAATGGGTTGTGTGAGTTTTTAACAGATTTTAGAGATGAGTATCGCCTGTTAAACAAAAAGGATAAATATGAACATATGTTTCTCTCTAATAGCGCCCCGGCTTGTGAAGATGTTTAGGAGTGATAAAACATTAAAAAAATGTGTTTAGTTCGTGAAAATCCCCCTTTGCAAAAATGTCTGATACGTATTCGTGGTAGTGATAAAACATTAAAACCGAAATTAATTCTTGTATCGGAAAAAACATCTGCCCAATATAATGGAATACAACGACTTGATCAGTGCCGTACACGTTTCATTAGATTATGGTGTGACTCACTCCTCACGGAGCATACGAGCTCGAACAAACCCATTCACGTTTCATCAGGGTGATTCACCCCGCCCGTCGAGCCGATCCTGCCTGACTGCCTCCTGTGGCTCATAGTCATCTCAGAGCTTGCGCCGAGTGGTTGTGTCATAGTCATCTCGATCCGGGTGAACGTGCGAATACGATGGAACTCCCTTTGAGAAGCATTCTCAACGCCTCGTACGACGTCTCCGTGACGAAGTCATTGCGCGTATTCAGGCGAGAAACCGGCACCATTAACTGTGTGTTTGAAACGATCTGCAGGCATGCAAGTAAACGTAACGTTATTTATTTAAGTCTTGAGGAGATGCATAAAATCTTCGTGGTGGTTGAGAGGTGGGCTGAGGACCGTCATAAAATACCAGCTGACGTGGGTATAATAAGAGAGGTGATTAGTGACGCCTCCTCATATACCATTGTTTGTACATTGAGTGTAAATAACGAGCAACCACGCATTGATATACGACTGATGTGGAAGAACACAGCTGATAATGACGTTCTTGTTCCTACACGAAACCGTTTCATCCTCGACAGAATGTTTGAGATCATCGGATTCCGTAAGCTGAAGCCTATATTAGATGCGCGCGTTACAGACATGAATTATTTTGACACAGTACTTAAATACGCTTACACCGCTCTGCTCGACGGATTTGTTGAATGTAGGAATGAACAGGGGGAGAACGGTCTAGATCTGGATGCATATTTAAAAGGTCTAGATTCTTCGAAATATCCTGAGCTTTGGTACAAAGCACTCGAGAGGTACAGAGCTGAGCTCGCCTACACTGTTCACCCTGAAGAACTATACCTCTATATAGTGGATAGGTGTCGTTACGATTTGGTAGAATATTTCAATTGCCGCTATGCCGAGTGAAGAAGAGTTTACGATTTAAAAGTTCGGGACGTTAAGAAAAAGTCCCCGATTGGAAAGGCATGATTATAAACTTGTATTTAATGTTATGGTTAACGATGACATTTTTGTGCGTGCCTTTGATTGTGTTCTAGCTGTACTTAAAGACAACTTGCCCGCCGAGTGTAAAGTGGGTACAAAAATAGTATTGAACAATATGAAAGCCATTTATGTCGAGTATAGACCGCCGCATCAGTTAAACGGTGAGGTGATGCTTTGGCGGTTTTAACACATCGTACAAAGTAATGCCGATGTGGATATAGACTCTTTAATATGCGAGTTTAGCGTTTTGCATCGTAGAACGTAAAGACAATATATATATATTTTTTCCCGTAATATTATGATTATACGTTTTGTATATATTTTCCTGTACTAATATTTGATAATATAGCTTATGATAATATAACTACATATTTTTCTAATATTTTGTTAATACTGTTTTGTATGATTATATATAATTAATATAACTATATATTTTTCTAATATTTTGTTAATACTATGCTTGGTATGATTATATATTTTCCGTTCTATTATTTTATCATATATATATATATATGTCCCATTGAATATCTATTAATTCATAAACAGAACGTTGTATTGGTGTTTTATTTATTCCTTGAACACTATTATATCCATAATATAAATAAAAGATTAAAATAAATGGTGGTACCTGACAACTATCCTCATATAAATAAAAATATATGGTGGTACCTGACAACTATCCTCATATAAATTAAAATAAATGGCAGTATTTAACAACTTCCCTCATATAAATAAAAATAAATGATAGTATTTAGCAACTCTCCCTAATAAGGAATACCTGAACAATTAAAATGCTATCTGACAACTCAGCAGCCAAATGGTTGAATAATATAAGTAATAATTAAATAAATATTGCTATCTCGCAACTCAGCCTTCTAGGCTGAATAATATATACTTTAAATAAATATTGCTATCTCGCAACTCAGCCTTCTAGGCTGAATAATATATACTTTAAATAAATATTGCTATCTGGCAACTCAGCCTTCTAGGCTGAATAATATATACTTTAAATAAATATATAGCGCAAACTAGCAACTGAGCAATCTAAGCCAACATTAATATAAGGAAAAATTAAATAAATAACGAACCTGGCAACTCACCTCACTGGCTGATTAGGGGCCTATAAGAGAGCGGCGGGCGGGTGAAGGAGCCATATGAGCTTGGCAGGCAGCCAAGTGAACACCCTTTTTTCTGGGTTCCCACCTCTGGGTCTCTCTCCACCTTCCTCACTCTCTTTCTCTTTCTGCCCCTTTGGGGGGGTGAGGCCGTCCCACCTTCTCCCCCAAAGAGTCCCCCTTAGGGTTAGGTATGCCCCTTTGGGGGGTTCAGCTTGGGGGATAACTCCGCCTCCAAGTTGCATACCTCTTGCAATCCCATTTTGGGGTTGGCAACAAAGGGGTGGGTGCCTTGCAACAATGGGGGTTGGTACTCTTGCAACAAAGGGGGCGGGGGTTGGTACTCTTGCAACAAAGGGGGTGGGGGTGCCACTCTTGTAACATTGCACTCATACATTCTTCGCTCATACTGCTAACCTAGAATAATGCCTTTATATACGCATAATACATATTACAACGCCGTTTGTGAGCAAAACAGTAGGTAATGCAAATATTAGTTACACATAATAACAATGATTTCATTTTCAAAAATAAAGTTTAATATAGAATAATACCATTACACACGTATAAATAATACATATTACAACGCCATCATAGTGAACAACACAGTAGGTATTGAAAATCTTCGTGACACATTAATGACAAATATTTAAATTTTAAAAAATGGTTAATATAAAATAATAATATTATGAAAGGAGGAAATTGTCGACACCAATCGACCAGAGAAGTACTCCTGGGGGTGGGGGACGTTAGGCAGGAGACAGAGAGTGCTGGAACTCCCGTTTCTCCTGTCACTGTCCTCCTCAGCTGATCTAATTTTCCGTGTTTCATCTACCCTGTGAGCAGTCCAGCATGTTTTCAAATACACATTTCTGTATTCCTCACTACACATTACAATACATGTATCTTACAAACTACACAATCTTTGCAAAATTTATATTAAAGAAAGGAAAATGGCATCACTGAGCCTTGGAGGCCTTGTCTTTGGTTCTCTCCTTCTTCTGCGGAGTGGGTCACTTTGTCACTTTTGTGGGCGCTCGCCCTTAGCCCCCTCTTCATATAAAAAAGAATGCACGCTCAGTTTCTGTTGTATATATATATATATATATATATATATATATATATATATATATATATATATATATATATATATATATATAACGGAAAGTGATAGGTCTATTTTGGGACTAATGAAATAATAATAGAAAATAATGGAAAAAAGGTAAATTAGGCACTTTATGACGAAAAAGGCACTTTTTCCTGTAAACGCAAAAGTTGGCAAAAAAAGGCATTTATGGCATTCTGCCAGAACATCCGGGCTCTACTTATTACTAAATTATCTCATTATGGCATATGGGATATTGCATTAAATTGGTTCAGATTGTCGTGAATCACTTTTATTATTTACTTTCTTCATTATTTACTCTACTTTCTGCTCTCTATTGCATTTATCTTTACACTTTCTTTACTCATTTCCACAATACTTTACAATTATATTCTTGGTAGCCACGCCGAGACTGAAAGCCGTTACAACACAAAGGGGAAAGGGGGTGTTCATTAACACTCTTTTAACGCTTGTTAACACTTTATTTAATTCCGAAAATGGTTTAAGTAATTTGAGGGGATGCGAGTAGGAAATTTTACTATAATATTTTACGTCGGAGAGGGGCACAAAACAATTAATTTAATGTTAAGGTTACATGGCCCAACTTCACGCTTAACGCGCTGCCGGACGACTGATTCTCTTTGGGGGTAGTCCGCTCTCTGGACCTCTGTTCAGGATTGTCAACTCTTCCCATTTTAAACAATTTAAATCTAACAAACATACTTTTTCGTAATTTCACAATTATTAGTAAATGATTTACATTAAACATTATCTTAATTAAACAAAAATAATATTCTTAACTAGGCATTACTACAAGATTATATCTGTGCAACATAAGTCAATACATCAAACAAAATAACATTATTACTTCCTACTTAAAGATTACACATGGAGTTCCCAAGAGAAGCAGTTTGGGTCCACTGATATTTTTTATTCATATAAATGACTTTCATAATTCTCATAATGGGAAAGGCTTTCAGTATGTGAATGATACCTTTGATATACTCAAACAGCGATCTTGAATCACTTAATGAAGTAATAAATAGAGACATCGTGATAGTATGTGACTGGCTGAAGGCCAACGAATTATCTTTAAATAAAAATAAAACAAATTGTCTGCTAATCACAAAAAAGAAATCAATACCAGACTTCATTATTATTATTATTATTATTGACTTGCATACGATATCGCGTGTCAGTGACAGAAAAATATTAGCAGTTGCTCATAAGGCCAAACTAGCTTTTCGGCAACTCTCCGAATTCTCGTTTATTCCCACAAATTTTCTACCTACAAATACACTTAGAACGCTGTACCTCACATATAACATTACTGTATATGGAAATGCGTGTGACTACATCATTAACTCTTTAAATATAAACCAAAATAGAATTATAAAAAAAATAAACAGAAGTGATTATTATGCTCATACTTTAAACTCTTCAAACAGCTGCGTATATTAAAATTTAAGGACATATATGAAGTACAGATGTGCTCCTTAGTGTTCAGAGTTGTAAACAATTTGTTCCGATAATGATAATCGAAAATGATCATGAAATTTCAAATACATCACGAACATCGAAAGATATATCTCACTCAAAAGGCAAACTATAAATCTGGTACTTTTTGGTGTAGTAGAAATTCTTGTACTTATTTAACGGTGAAATTATGGAATAATCTACCGAATTAATTAAAATCAATCAATGTTCACTCATCTTTCGAAAACACAATTAAAACTTAACAAATTCAAAAGTTTTAGACACTAAAAAATATATAATTAATTAATGATACTCCTTTCTCAAATGCCTAACAAGAAATTAATGATAATGATAATTACTATAACAACTAATATTTATTATTATTATTATTATTATTAGTTGTTTTTGGTGTCACTTTTAACATTTTTATTAGTATTTTAATTATTTACTTTTATTACTATCCTTCATTATTATTTCTTTTTATAATTCAGCATTTCACACATACCGTTTGTACGTGTAAGTTTATGTATGTATGTATAAGGAATTAATTCCCGTATTATTATTATTAATGTTTTGATAGTACCGTATTGTCATAATGTGTTATAAAAAGACACAATTTTACTGTAATTACTGTAATAAAATTTAATATCAGTATAGGAATTACCTACTGTCAAATTTAAGTATACAATGACATCATTTGCCTCAGATGCCCAAAAACTTCTTATAATGAAAATCCTTTTCCAAGTTTATGTACTAGGGGCACTCAATATATTTTGCCCCACCCTTTTTTCTTAGCTAAATAATAGGCCATGTGGCTGAAATGTCTTTTGGGCCATAAGTTTGAACTTTCTGCGCTTCACATAACCGCATTTTTTCCAGTTTGAACCTTCCCTCCTTGTATAAAACCGATGGTTAACGCAGTTTCGAAAATGGCGTCTGACAGTGATGTGCGTCGTAAACAGAGAGCTGTTATCGAGTTCTTAACCGCAAAGAAGGAAACGGTTGGAAATATTCACAAACATCTACAAAACATTTACGGAGATGCTGTTGTTGATCAAAGCACAGTTGGACGCTAGTCTAAACGTGTGACATCATCGGAGAGAGGGAGAGTCAGCCTCGATGATGAGCCACGTAGCGGTCGCCCGGTATCGGCTGTGACATCTCACACTGTGCAACGTGCTAACAGCATCATTCGATCAAATCGGCGCGTCACATACAAGGAGCTATTACTGGAGCTAGGAATTAGTGAAGGAAGTGTGAATACGATAATTCAACAACTGAGATACTCAAAAGTGTGTTCACGGTTTGTTCCTCGCCAACTGACTGAAAAGCCCAAAGAAATGAAATTGCTTCTGAGTCGTTGGTTCGATACGAGACAGAAGGGGATGACTTCCTTTCGTGAATTGTGACTGAGGATGAGACGGGTACACCACTTTGAACCTGAAACAAAACGTCAATCCATGGAGTGGCATCACGCAGATTCCCCACGCAAGAAAAAATTCAAAATGGCTCTCTCTGCAGGAAAGGTTATGGCCACCATCTTCTGGGACATGAAAAGGGTGATTCTGGTGGACATTATGAAGAAAGGACAAACAATCAACTCAGAGGCATATATTGCTACCCTACAGAGACTCCAGAGACGTATAAGGCGAGTTCGACCTTGCACGATAACGCAAGACCACACAACAGTTTGCAAACAAGAGAGGCCATCACAAAAATGCGCTTGACTGTGTTACCCCACCCTCCATACAGCCCGGATGTAGTACCTTCAGACTTCAATTTGTTTGGGCCAGTGAAGGATGCTATTCGTGGAAGAAAGTTTCAGAGTGACGATGAGATTATTGAGGAGGTTGAGAGGTGGCTCCAGCGGAACCCAGCGGACTTTTACCAGCGAGGAATAAAGGCCCTTGTTTCGAGGTCGTGGAAAGCCGTAGAAAAGGGTGGAGACTATGTGGAAAAACAAAAACTTGTGAAAAAAGTATGTAACTACTTGTGTAAAAAATTTCCGGAACTTACAAGGAAACTTGGAAAGAAAAAAAAAAGGGTGGGGCAAAATATATTGAGTGGCCCTCGTATCTTGAAATGTAACATTTAAAAAAAAAAGAATATAGTACAGAGAGTTGACGAAAATAAATAGACACCACGATACCACGATGATTGTCCTCAATCCTCAAGAACAAATGACAAAGCTTATCAATAGAATACCAGAACGTGTGTTAGCTTTACTTAATGCAAAAGTGGAAGCAGTACAATTCTAAATATATTGATTCAATAAATCTGATATTATTTATTGGCTTTTATTATGAAATCGAAACTATGGAAAAAAAACGGAGTTGTCTATTTACTTTTGTCAACCCTGCTTATCTCCTACTCTAGTCTGTAAGTTTTGTTTAGTCTTTAAGGCTTTATATAAAAAGTTTTATGGTTATACCTAAATAGTAGATGTCAACCTGTAAAGCGTATACGCTTGTAAAAAGCGAACAATTTGCATTGGTTAATGCTGATTTGTATGAACTCAAATATTATTAATAATAATAATAATAATAATAATAATAATAATAATAATAATAATAATTAGAAGAAGAAGAAGAAGAGGAAGAAGAAGAAGAAGAAGCTTATTGCTTTTCCCAGACACGATCAAGCAAAATATTTTTAAAAAAGAACTGTATTTAATTAATTACAAATTGGAGTTTTAATATCTACTTAAACTATAACTGTCATTTGCAGGCAGTTTTTATGTTTTAAAGGGAGGCAGGATCATTTAAATGTTTTTTTTTATTATTTATAGAAAACATATAATATTTTTTAAAGTTTTGAAGGACAAAGTGAGTAGAATTAATGAGGAAGAGGGGAAGCTATTGATATAATTATTTTGATTTAATATGGGTTACGTATATTATCCATAAGTACATAATAACTAGATTTAACATTACAAACCATGAACAGAAATTGAGAAGTTAATAGGCAGTTAATAATTTTTCCATATATACCAGAAGCCAGCGTTCCTAGCTCAACAGAGTAACACCGAAGACACTCAGTTAGGGGGTTCAAACCCCGATCATGCTGGTGATAATAATACAGGAATTAGAGCAATGCGCCGCATTAGTTGGCCTGAGTGCTGTGCCTTTTTACTGGCCCTCCTGACTTATTATTATCATATAAAACCAAAACCAAGAACTCCTAGAGAAGGCTGAGGTGTACAAGAAGGGATGTGACAATGAAGGGTCGTGAGATTGAATGAATTTGTCTTTTACCTTTATTTTATTTATTCATTTAATCCTTTTTTTAAGGTAATTAGTTTGACTCTGATTTCGAGCTCAAGGCTGTACCTTATGAGTAGTTACGCGCAAAATCCAACGTATGATTTGTTTTTCACTCGCAAAACCTAATGTATAATTTGGTTTTCGACCCTCAAAATCCAACGTGTGGTCTAATTTTCGACCCTCAAACTCCAACGTGTGGTCTGCTTTTCGACCTTCAAAATCCAGTGTATGATTTGGTATTCTAAAATGTGTATGTTGATTTGTCTTGTGTCAAAGTGATAGTGGGCTTAAAAAGATAAATATTGTTTTAAGACTTCTTGCCCTTATTATTATTATTATTATTATTATTATTATTATTATTATTATTATATATATATATATATATATATACAGGGTGGGCCGTAAGTTTCCATACATAGGAAAATTTAAATTATGGTCTTCACGTGCGTCGGTATTTGGATCAGCAGTTTCCGGATGCTTGGATTGGTCGGCGTGGTCCTGTGGAGTGGCCTCCCAGATCCCCAGATCTCACCCCCCTTGATTTCTATCTTTGGGGGCACTTGAAGGCCATGGTGTATCAGGAAAAGATACGAGACATAAATCATCTAAAGGAACGTATCACCAACGCCATTACAAGCATAACGTCAACTGTGCTAATGCGTGTTCATCAACAGTGGGGAACACGTATTGAAATGTGTTTTCAAAACAATGGCAACCATGTAGAGCATATTATATAAATAAAAATGGTTGTCCATAAAAAAATGTTTATTTTTCCTATGTATGGAAACTTACGGCCCACCCTGTATAATAGAAAAAGCAGCGTTAATTTGTTTCTTTTACTTTAAGAATTTTTATAGTGAATTTTTATGCTTGTGTCTGCAGACTTTGTTTTTTATTTATACAGAGGGTTAACAACTTAACACCACGATGATTGTCTTCAAGTACAAATGGCAAAGTTCATCAGTGGAATGTAAGAACGTGTGTTAGCTTTACATAATGTAAAGGGGAAAGCAACAACATTGTAAATATACTAATTCAATAAATCTATAATTATTTATTGACTTTTATTATCAAATCAAGAACGATGGAAAAAAAAGGTGTCTATTTATTTTTGTCAACCCTCTGTATATTTTCCTGATAACCATTTTTTTTTATAACCATTGACTTATAACTTCTTATAAGTTTTTATAACCATTGAATTAGATATGCTCGCGCACTTCTATATGTGTATGTGTAGATGTACTACTGTACGGTATAAAGTTTTTATATTTAGCAGTGATTTATTGTTATTTAGAAATTTGTAACTTATTTGTAATTCATTGTTGGCCGTTGTCTGAAGTAATAATATGTCGCCGTCAGACATATTGATTTTTGTCATCAGCGTATTGGTAACAAGTAGAAATGATCCGTGAATTGCGAATCATTTATGCTGATACCGGGGAGGGTGCCATTGAAATTAAAAAAAAAATAAAAAATTGCTCAACCATGTAAATGAACGTGTGAATTCAATTCGGACTAGTATATTTAATTTAGCGTGATTGCTGTGATTGCTGTGATCAAGGAAAGTTCTAAGTGTCATTGTAAAGTATTGCAAATTATATTTTACTATATTGAAAGGTGTTTTGAAAATATTTAATTGTTTGTTTGGTAAACATATATTTTTTAATTGGTTAATATTTATTTTAGCAAAGATTTAATCGGAAGTGACCTGTTGTTGCCTGCATTAAGATTTTTACACATCGTTTATTTTTTTGTTTATATTCGACCATGTATGATGATCACTATAAACGAAGATTTTTGCTGCCATTTTGAGGTGTTTCCGGTCTAGTTATATGTGGTTTATATCCGAAGTTAATCAATATGCTCTACAAAAGTTTAATATTGCTTTGCCTTTCTACGAAGGGTGGTATACAAAGGTAATTCCTCTTCTAAAGAGGCACTACATTGTTACCGACCTTCGTATTTTCAGTCAGTCGATACTAAAATCTGTAATGAAAGTGTGTTCATTGTCTATGGAGTGATGTGCTATTAAATCTTTCACAGTGTTTATAAAACTTATATTGTACCGTGTTGGAAGACCCATAAATAGCTACATTAGAGTTGGTTGGATGGTTGATGAGGCTGTTTAACCTCCTTCCTAATATCTAAGGTCATATGGCGGAGGGGACCTACAGCTTTAAGTGAGATCAAAACCACGAGTCACTACATCATTTGGATGCAGAGTCCCCGATCCAACTACTATCTAAACCCAATGTCGCTTAACTTCGCTGATCGATGAGAAATGGTGTTACGACATTGGCCACGACGTAGCTCTTACATTTGTGGGTTGATTTAGTTATACCGAAAGATAAACTCGCTGTACAAGTTCCATTGTGTGGTTTTGCGAAACATATAGAACTGATTTTAGCACATCTGATATTAGTATTTATGTATATTCTGTTTCAACGTCTCTTCAATCTGAGTGAAAAACTTCTAAACCTCTGAAGTTGTTTTGAAAAGTCATTTGCACAGGTTTCAATCAGTACACTATAGCTTGGAACTTCTATTTATTGGTGTTAAAGTTTGTTGGAGATTTCTTGTAGGCTTCTGATACTTAAATTCAGGTCTTAAAACAACTTGTCGTAGAATCTCCAGTTTATCTATTGATAACTAATTAGAGATGTGTGTTTTTGGAGATATTTAACTTTCTTTTACACCATCGAAAGTCATGCAACGGAGGAGACCCATAGTTTTATGTGGAAACCGAACTACGGGTCTCTGCATCATCTGAACGTGGAGAATGGCCCCTTGCCCATCCAATTACTATCTAGATTCTAGACCCACCGTCCCTTAATTTTGCTGATCACTGGGAAAATGTTTGCAACAATGGCACACGACGTAACCCAGTTTGAGTTGCTATCACTGAAATTAGTTAGTATTCAGGAAACCTTATGCCTTTTCACTGCGATGGATAGGTTGTTTTTGTACACTTTCAGAAAGAAGTTCGTTTAGAAATTTAAAATTGCCTAAAAACAAAATTATTAAGCAGTAATGATTGGGTTTCAGTTCTGTAATTTTATTGCTGTCACCAAACAAAAATATATTAATCTGAACCAAAACAGAATATCACTAATCAGTAATATATGCATTTACAAATGTTTGGTTTTTTTTCCGAATGTGTGTATATATATACATATATATATATATGTATATATATATATATATATATAATTATATTATATATATATAATATATATATATATATATTATATATATATATTATATATATATATATATATATATATATATATGTGTGTGTGTGTGTGTGTATATATATATATATTATATATATATATATATATAACACACAGTGTATATATATATATACGTGTTACAAGTCAAAATGGTCCCTGAGAAACTTTTATATTACACACAGACCATGCATGGAACTTTGTTCCATGCACGATCTGGGTGTAACATATATATATACTGTATATATGCAAAAACTGCATGATCGAAATAAACTCTTTTACGGTCTTTAAAGCAGAAAAAGATTATGAGGAGAAGGAAAAAGAGGAAATTGTGAATAGCGAACAGAGAAAAATAGAAGAAACGAGGAAAGGAAGATAAAAGAGGAAACTGTGAAAAATGAACAGAGAGAAATAGAAGAAACGAGGAATAGGGAAGTAGAAACAAAGAAAGTACCAACACACAAGGAGGGCGACAATATGAATGAGAATATAAATACAAATGCAACAGAGAGTAAAAAGGAAACACAGGCACAAAACCTAATCCATAAAGTTCAAACAAAGACCAATAGGAAAAAAACCAAGTAGGAAATAAAAAAAAGTAGACTGAAATCGTCAAAAACAAAAAGCCCCGAGTAAAAATGGGGAAGAAATTATATGCAAATATTATGTGAAAGGAAATTGCAGATATAAGGGAGGACAATGTATACATGAACACCCTCTTTTGCGCAATTTCTTCAACAATAATGGTCACTGTAAATTCGGTGACAATTGCAAATTCTACCATTTCGACATTTGCAAGATTTGCACGACATATGAAACCTGCCAATACCGGAAAAACTGCTATTACCATCATCTCCCGACAAATTCAAAGGACAAAGGACAAGGTTCAAAGGACAACAGGAAAAACGTAAAGAAAAATATGCACACAAATAGTGAACAAAAGTTTTTCAACATCGCAGACACAATACAACTGGTAAGTCTCATACAGCGCATGCAGTTGACACAGCTAGGAACCCCCGGGCCAGATCGCTTCCTGGCAAGAAGCTGCGAGAACAGGTAGGCGGAAACGGGTCTTTCTCGGAGGACCACAGGGTTACTAAACACGCGATACCGAAGGATAACCAACTGGAAATGTACAAGGGGCAACGCAAAACAAAGAACATAAATATTGTCCTGGCTAATAGTCAAGGAATAAAACCAAACAACTCACTAAGCAAATTTTCGTACCTGAAAGGATTTATGGACGAAACGAGGGCGGACATCGTATGTTTCACAGAGACGCATCTTAAAGATTGCCAAGGAAACTGCGAAATTGCGAATACTGTATTGATAAGAAAGAGTTGCATATCGATGGTTCCAACTTACTAAGAGCGGATAGAACAGCGAGACGTAACGGTGGCTGTGCTATTTATGTACATGAGAGTTATATGACAGAGACGGTAATAAATAAATCAAACAGCTTCGTGGAACTCTTAGCAGTGAAAACAAAACTAAACGTGGTGCTGATAGTCCTCTATAGACCTCCAAACACTCCCACTGAAAAATTCTCGAAGCCATTGATGGTATCAGAACCCAAATAAAGTCCGTAACCTCCCCATCCCCCGATATAATACTCTTCGGAGATTTTAATTTCCCATTTATAAAATACAAAAAGGTGGGTAGAAATATATGTATACACTAGGACAAGGGAGGCAAAAGAGAAGACCAGGAACAAACAAAATGTTGATGACTGACACACGAGTTTATGCTGACACAGGAGATAACAGAAAACATTAGGAAAAAATAACTGCTTAAATCTGGTATTCACAAATAACACGAACTTGATTGTTGATATAAATATAACCCCAGCTATTATCTCATACCACAACATAATCGAGATATCAACAAATATGGCCAGAACATTAAAAGATAAAACCCATACTGAAGAAAGAAGAAAATTTGGGATTTTTAACTTAAACTCCAAGACTATAAATTGGGAAGCGATCAGATCACACATGAGCCAAATAGCGTCAAAAACAGTTTTCGACAATAAAACAACCCAAGAAATGCTAACAATCTTAGAAGAAAAGACGCTGGGAATTTTAGAAAAATATGCTCCGAAAGCACAGCTAAAAGGAAAGAGGAACTGGTTCGAGAGGGAAACGCGAACAATTTTCTGCAAAAGAAAGAGCGTAGCGGAAAAGTTAATTAATTGCAAAGGTAACGGTACCAGGAAAGTACAGCAATATAGGAAAAACTGGAGCGTATCAATAGGGCCATACAATCCCTGATTAAGAGCCACACAGAGAGAAGAGGAAAAGGCGGTAGAAGTAATAAAGGATAATCCAAAATACTCCTATAGCTATGCGAAAAGAAAAACAAAAACGCGCGCCACTATCAGGCCCTTGAGGAAAAGAAATAATGAAGTAACGGACGATCTAAAAGAAATATATGAAACATTGAAAACTCAGTATGAAGTCTTTAGTACTCCAAAATGTGTCAAAGCGATACCTGACATAGCTGCATTCTTTGAAGAGAAATTGCAAGGAGATTGTATAACAGATTTTAATTTTATCCCAAGATATAGCGAGATCTATAGGACAAATGAAATCACACTCAGCTGCAGGCCCGAACAAATAGAACTCATTATTGATTAAAAACTGTAAAAATGAAATAGGCACACCCATATACTGGATATGGAGAAGATTCCAAGACTCTGGGGAAATACCTCGTATCTTGAAAAGAGCGAATATTGTCCCTATATATAAAGGAGGGATAGAGCTCAAGCAAAGAACTATAAATCGGTGTCTTCAGCTATTCTTTCAAATACTTTGGTAAGATTGAACGTCAGAGAGAAACTCTATGACTTCTTGGAGACATTGGAAAGACAACGGAAATCAGCACGGATTCCAATCAGGAAGATCATGCCTATCACAACTTATGAAGCACTATAACAATGTCCTAGACGCACTTGAAGGCAATGAAAACTACGATGTCATATACAAGGATTTTGCTAAAGCTTTCGACAAATGTGGTTATGGTATAATAGTGCATAAAATGAAAAATATGGGAATAACAGGCAAAGTGGAAAAATGGATCTACAACTTCCTCAGTGAACGCCTAGCCTACAGGTCGTTAAAATTCAAGGTATAACATCATCAGAGTCGGAAGTAAGCAGCTCAGTACCACAAGGAACAGTAGTGGCCCCGCTCCTTTTCATTATCATGCTAACAGACATAGAAAATGAAATAAACAGCAATAATATAGTAACATCCTTTGTAGACGACACAAAGATCAGCAGAAAACTCAGCGATGCAAAAGAGGTGGAGGCCTTACAGAGGGACACGAACAGAATATATAAATGGTCAGAAGAGAACAACATGGCATTTAACACCGAGAAATTTCAGCTCTTGAGGTATAATAAAATGAGGGACTTAAACAGACAGCATATTTTGCCCGGACAGACATGAAATTCAGAGAAGCACGAAAGCGATCGATTTGGGGGTTATAATGACCGATGATGCGAAATTCGAGACACAAAATCAGATAGCGATAAACAAAACAAAAAAAGTCGCGGTACAGTTACTTGGAACGTTCAGAAGAAAGGATAGGAGAGTAATGATTCCCTTGTTGACAATATTGATCATACCAAAACCTGAATACTGCTCAGTCTTGACGTCCCCATATAAAAAGGAAGAAATTAATAAACTAGAAGAAACTCAAAGACATTTCACAGCTAAGATTGATGGCTGCAAAGAACTCAACTACCGGGAAAGACTACATAAACTAAATCTGTACTCCCTGGAAAGAAGAAGAGAGAGGTACACCATAATCTAAGGGGTTCCAAAAAACCTTAGCCTCCCCATTTGCAGCTTACATGTTTACTTATATCGAAAGAGTTTTTAGTGATTATAAAAATATATAAAATTCATTATTTTTTGCAGGTATTAAAATTACTCTAGCTGATAAAGTGATAATATAATGGCTTCTCAATTAATTGGTGATTCGGAGAGGCAACGTGTGATTGCATACGAGCAATAACATTTCGGGAAGCTCGTGATGCTGGAGCCACCTTTATAACACGTTCATGGGTTGCCAAAAAGTTGCGAAGAGGTGAGGACTTCGTAAAAAAAAATTGGAATAAAACTTTGGATGAATGTGAAATGGATACAACCAAATCTGGGCGCCCAAATTTGCCACTCTCTCAGGAAACAAAGGACATCATTGAAAACGGTACGCGTAAGCGGAAAAACAGCTGTGTTAAACTTTCTAGAGAGATCGAAGTGTTGAGAGGAAAGATCGTTAGTGGTGAGATCATTCGACTGTACCGTCATAGGCAAGGTTTAAAGCCTTGGCATGAACTTCCAAAGTCAAGAAAAACTCAACTTAACATCGATGACAGAATGTGGTTTGCCCATTATCTTGAAGATTGGGATGTGGATGATTTCATGCATTTAGCTGTCTCCGATGAATTTTTTGTTTACGTAACACGTCGGCCTAACTACCAAAATGATCGTGTGGGGGCCACAACACTAGATGAAATCGATGACAATGAACATTATCGCGAATTATTAAAAAGTCCAGACTGTGTTGGTGTGTTTGTTTTGTTCACTGCAAAGAAGCTCATGTGGGTGCTGAAGCCAAATGGTCAGAGTTGGGATGGACAGTATTTTCGTGATATTATTCTATCCCAGCATGTCATTCCTTTTCTAAGAAACCCAAACAATGTTATGGATGTCGATCAGATCACACTTCTGCACGATAAGGCCCCCTGCTTTAAAGCATTAGCCACTCAACAGTTGTTGCGGAACCATGAGATCGATTTCTTTGGAAATGAAGAATGGCCAGGAAATTCTCCTGACCGGAACCTTTGTGAACACATTGGATCAGTTATAAAGGACAAGGTTGAATGTCTCTTGTTTCAAGAACCTGCAGCAAATCGATTTTCGAAAGATACAATGACGCAACACATTGAAACTGTTTTAGCAAATCTGCGTAACGATCAAGACCTATTCACGTCACTTTTGGCAAGATACCCAAAGCGAATTCAGGCTGTCCTGGAAGCCAATGGCGGGAACACCAAGTTTTAATTGTTTCTCATTAAATGCAGGATTAAATTCTCTTTTGTAAGGTATGTTTAGTTTTACTGTACCTCTAATGGTTTAGGCCATGGGCGGGGGGGGCTAAGGTTTATTGCAGCCCCGTACATACAGTGCCGGATTTAGGCACAAGCTAAGTAAACGACATCTTTGGGCCTCCTACAATGAGGGGCCTCTTTGAGTTCAGTTTTTTTTTATGAAACCTAACTTATGCCCGGTGCCCAACTGGATGCAGCTAACAAGGGGCTTCCTCCAAGATAAATAGTATTTGAATTAAATCTAGTGTATCAAGACACTGGCACCAAATATGGTATGAGTGGTCAGTACAAAAACTGACCCGTTTAAAAGCTTTGCTGAAAAAAAAATTAAGTAAGGAAAAAAATTAACAAAGTCCGCCACTGCTTAGGCTCTAGATTTCATTACGATTTTTGAAAAAAAGTCTTAGCTCTGGCTTACTGAAATCAATACTTTATTAATTTTTCATTATTGTCGGAAAACATTCCCAAGAGACATCCTCAACACACTTGAGACAACTTCACGTTTGGAAGAGATCCTTTACCTATATATTGTGGGCGTGGCTACTGATACTAACAGTAGATCTGGGATATCAAACATACCTACTCTAATTACTGTTGTGTTTGGATTTTGATTGCCGGGCAAATCTAGTTGGTCGGTTACATCAGATCTCTCGCCATTCTTATTTGCCCGTCATAGAGCTCGTATCATTATTTATCTATTATTCTTTAATTATTTGAGTGTGCCTAAGATTAGCTATATTACGGTTCAGTACGAAGGTCCTTCGCTTCTGATATTATTAGAGCAACTTCCTTAACTTTATATTGTATCTATTTATTTTATATTTGTTATTTTATACATATTTATTTCTTGTATCTTATTCTTATATCTTATATTATTGCAAACCCCTATATAGAGGCGGGGGTAGGATTAATCATGTTGCCTTCCTAATTTAATGTCAAGCAAAAGCTAAATTTGTACCCCTAACATACAGTAAGTGGCGAAGTTACATTGTTTCATTTTCCACTTCTATTTATTATTTTATTTTATATAGGGCCTATTTAGATTATATTCCCTATTGCCATTTTTAATTTCAACTCATCAATTCCAAAGAAATTATTTGTTTCTCTTATTATTTTGGAGAGGCCTATCAAAATGAAGAGAACTTTTGAAAGTGGATTTCAGAAAAGAAAAAAGAAGCAGCAGCTTGAAAGGCAGCTAAAACAATTACTGAAGGTTGACAGTTATGTCACTGTTATAAAGGAGGGATCTCAGACTCGAGAGAGTCAGACAAATCCACAACAACCTCAAGCATCCACCTCTCTTACTAGAATAGATAATACAGACGCGAATGTGACTACTTCATCTGATCGTGTTACAGAAACTGAAGTACAGGCTGAAGACTCTGTACTCATTCGTCAGCCAGACACTCTACTGAACGGACGCATTTCCTGAGCTCTCTGATATTGTATCTACTTTTGCATATTGCTGAGAATTTTACGTTTGGACAGTTTTGAATTTTATATACTTGCGTTTATATTCACGTTGTTTTAGTTAAGTAACTGAATATTAGTGGTTTTTAGCGATTTAGAAGTTTTCATAGCGTGCCGGCTTAATTTAACTTACACATGTGACGGTTTAAACTAATTTTTAACTGCCCGATGCCGTCGCAGAAAGCGTCGTGTGTTAGGTGTAGATTAAACCGGTGGTATTCGGAATTTAAGGATTATAACGGCGGTCCTATTGGCGATTACTGAGAGATCAGTTTGTTTCTTTTGCGAGTTAATGGAGGAATTAGTTGACAAAAAACGCAGTGTACGTGAGGTAACCGAAAGACTTGCAACGCTTGATGAGGGCAGGGGTAGGGCTAAGGTTGACGGAAGCCGAACCAATACTAACGTTGAAGACGTTAGTAATTTGAAGGGTGAGGTGCGTAACCTAGTTTCTAGTTTAGGTGAGGGGGTTAAGGTTAGTCCGAGAGTAGTAGATGGGGAGGGATTTAGAGAAGTTAAGGGTGGAGCTAGGCCGCGTACGTTAGGTGAGAGGAATCCTCCTCCCCCTATCGAGGTTTCGAACCCTTTCGCCCATTTGGAAAGGGACGTGAATGAGGGGGAAACTATTTTAATTGGGGACTCTTTAGTGCGCCACATGGACAAAGTTCGTTGAACGGCATCCAACCAAGAGGAGGAGGGTCTGTCTCCCAGGGGCCAGGGTTGACAGAGTTAGAGACGACGTGGATAGGATTGACGTTGCTTCCCGTCACTCGATGTTGGTGACGATGGTAGGAGGCAACGACTCGTATAGGCCCAATACGAGAGTGCCTGACCTTTCGGAGAGATATAGGGGGTTAATTAGGTCCCTAGGCGAGGTCAGATAGGTCTTTAGTTCTAGGTATTACCCCTAGGCACGCGTTGGGTCTTAGGATTACGTCAAAAACAATATTTTTGAATAATAAATTAGAAGAGATTTGTGCTGAGGAAAATGTACCCTTCGTAAAGCTGTGGTCCGATTTCAGTGATCCTAGCCTTTTTAAAAAAGATGGGGGTGCATTTTAATGAAATAGGTAATGCTAGGCTAGGTAGGTTAATAGACGAAAACGTGCGAAAGCTGTATAGGTCGAAGCCTTCTTTAAACGTTGTGGGTCGGGGGAACGCGGGCCGACGTGAAAAATAGTTTAAAACGCGGGCCCGTGGTAAAAGATAACTTAACACGTTGGCTGCGAATGTATCACCGGTGATGCATTTGGCTATATAACTTAGGGGCCGGTGTATCACCGGTGATACATTCAACCCATGCAAGTTAAACATAGAATAATATTCTTGGCCCTTATATAATGAGCATTATTTTGGCATTTGGCTCCTCCAGAAGGATAAAATTTTTTTGTTCATATGGCTACCGTTCTTAGCTAAAATTAACCCATGAAATGCATGATTTAGCAAAAAGTATTCAAATATAGAAGGAAAAGAAAATATTTATAAAATACTTTTTATTTAGAAATTAAGACAATAATGAAAGAAAAAATCGTAATTTTTATGGTATAAAATGAAATTTTGCATATAAAAATCATATCTTAGGTACAATTAACCCAAATTATAAAAAAAAATTTGCCTCTTCATAAAAAAAAATCCACTAAAAAAATCAAGTTAAAAGGAAAACAAACATATTTTAAAACCCTAAAAAAAGCTATTTCCATTACTAATTAGAACATTTTTATTTGTTTTGATGGGACTCTTGAAAATGCTCCAAGCAAAAATACTGATTATTGGGACAGGCAGAGCACTTAGTACTTACTAGTTTAGCTTTCTTCCTAGCCACACTTGGACTTTCAGCCTTCGACAAGTTTGCATAGCATACAATACACCGTGATCTTTTCTAATGGTTTTTATCTGTTTTATCTTCAACCCGGACAAGTAAATGCTTGGTGGCACTTGCACTTTGCTTAGATCCTTCAACCTCATTCATAGAGGTAAGATCCATGATAATGCTCCTTCTGAACTCGGCTATTTGAATCTTGCTGTTCCCCTCTTGATTATTGTATAATACGTAAGAGTTTACAATCGCTGTATTCAGCAGCAATTCAAAGACAACTTTATGGAACCAACGCACTGTTTTTCTCAGTGGGTTGAAATAGCTTGACATCTGATCTGAAAGATCAACTCCTTGCTTGCACTTGTAGCTTTGGATAATATCAGGCTTTAGAATTTCTTCCCCTTTGCGGTTTCTTTTGTTTGTTGTCTTCAGTGATCCTGTTTGTTTTGTTGAGAGAAAAGTTACCTCTCTCTTGTCCTTCCATACACCAATTACGATGCCGCTTTCTTCCATAGTTTGGCATTCACCCTTCTTCATTTTCGTGGTGGAAAATTTTGGGGCTCCTTTGTATTTTTTTCTCAATGTTCCTTGTAAATGTGTTTGATTATCGAGGCATCTTTGAGCAAGCTCTATAGAGGTGTAGTAATTGTCAACAGTTAAAGTTCTGCCTAAGGCAAGATAATCTTTTGTTAGCATCATACATATGCTTGTAGATTTGCGTGAGTCACCATCTTGTACAACTATCTTTCCATCATAGATGTTCACATCATATGTGTAGCCGTTTGGATCAGTTAAGTTAAACATTTTGATGAAGTATTTATGAGCTTTCCCTGGGATATATTGACGAAATGCTACCATGGACTCATCAATTACAAGGTGTTCACCTGGTTTTTTTGCTTTTTTGAAATTGCACACAATTTTTTCTGTGATTCTTTGAACTTTGTAAAGTCTCGAAGATTGAAATTCATTTTCTTGATTGTTTTCAAAATGAATATACCTCAGTAAGAGTTGGAACCTATTTCTTGACATCACACTTGGGAAGAAATCATTTCTGAAAACGGGATGTCTGCTCCAATAATCAGTAATTTTGGTGAATTTTTTAAGTCTCATCAGTAAGATCAAACCGAAAATTTTTAATTTCTTCTTTATTGGTATCTTTCCATCTTTGTAGCCTACAACTTCTGTTCATTTGAATGGCAGTAATAGTTTGGTGAGCATTACGATTAGTTTCTTCGACAATTATTTCGAGAATATCTTCTGTTAAAAACAATTTATAAAAGGCTGCTGGCTTGCTGTAAAAGCGTGCACTCTTCTTCTGGTTGTGTTTGAAAAGTCTTCAGCGAGGTGCCATCAGCAGGTGATTTCCACTTTGAAACTAATGTTGATGTCACTGGAGATGTTTGAGAAAGGCTGGCTTCATTTTCACATTCACTCTCATTGGATGAGCTACTACTGTCAATAGTAGAGAGCTCACTAGTTGATGGAGAATAGCGTTCGTCATCATCATCATCATCATCACTACCGAACGGAGATTTGGAATTTTCGTCTATATCATGCTTGCTATAAAACATCTTGGGGAACATATTTGTCTTTTTGAAACTAAATTATAGTAATAAAGAACAATCTGAAAAAAGAAAAATCATTTAGTACCAAAAATAAAAATCAAGCAGAAAAATACATCGTGATCACCGGTGATACACTGGCTCCTAGCAAAATAAATATTCCTGAAGGGCCAGTGTATCACCGGTGATCACCAACAAATAAATTGCAGAAATACATCCTCTCATGCTAAAGACTAAGTCAGCACTGAATGAGGATTGTAATATGCGGACAGTTAAAAAAAAACTAGTTGGCCACTGAGGAGAGACAAGTTTCGCTTCCAAATTTGAGCTGGGCAGCCAACGTGTTAAACGTCTTTTATTGTAACGCGCGTAGTATTAGAAATAAATTAAATGAATTTAAGGCTATAATTTATTCCGGCAACTATGATATAGTTGCTATCACTGAAACTTGGTTAAATACCGTGACTCGGGACTTGTTGGGGGAACTTGACATACCGGGTTTTAAACTCTCTACTAATAATAGGTTACATAGGTTTAGTGGCGGCGTCTTGCTGTACATTCGTGATTCCCTTAGGGCTATCTAAGTTTAGATTTTCCGGCAGCAATTAATGCGATGTGTTGAAGTTAGGGCGCGTAGTATTAGTTTCAATTTTGTTGTTGTTTATAGACCTCCCGTTCAACCCCTCTATACCGATACTAGATTTTACTCACTTCTCGGTAACTTTATTGACAATCGGAATAGTATAATTATCGGGGACTTTAATTGCCCTAATGTTAATTACGAGAATTTTACTGGTAATGAGGAGGGTTTGAGATTGATAAAGTTTATGGAAGATAACTTTTTACGACAGATGGTTACCGAACCAACGCGCGGTGATAATATTTTAGATTTGGTGATGACGAACGGCGAGAATATAGTCGAAGGTTTAGAAGTAGGCGAGAGTTTAGGCTGTAGTGATCATCAAATTCTTAGGTTTAAGTTATTGATAGAAAACACCAAGGATAGTAACGTAATGGAAGTCCCTGATTTTCGTAGGGCTAATTTTAATAGTTTTGCAGATAGGATGAGTAGTGGACTGGGATAACTTATTTATGGGTAATGACACAAATTTGCGTTGGGTGGCGTTTAAAGAAAGTTTTAGGAATATTGAAAGGGAGTTTATTCCTCGTAGGCCCAAGCGCGCTAGAAATCATGGTAGGCCGAAGTGGTGGACTAGGGAAATAGGCGAGTTCATAAACGAGCGTAATAGAGCGTATAGACTTAATAAGAGCAATGGCACGGCAGCTAACTTTAATGGATATATCGAGCTTAGACGTCAGGTTAAAAGATCAGTTAGGAATGCCAAGCGTAATTTAGAGATACTTATAGCTGTGGATAGTGAACATAATCCAAAAAAGTTCTTTGAATACGTTAATAATCGTAAGCCGATGAAAGATAACATAGGCCCTCTCGTGGATGTTAATGGCGCTTTGGCTTCTGACGCTCAGACGATGGCGGGTATTTTCAATAACTTTTTTGGGACAGTTTTTACTGTAGAAGACGTAAATAATGTCCCCGACGTGGACGATATCGTTCCATTTAGTAGCGAGACTATCTTGGATGAAGTAACTGTTTACGAGGGTGAGATTGCACATTATATCGATAGGCTAAAAGTTAGCAAGGCTCCAGGCCCTGACGCTTTTTATCCCAGACATTTGAAAGATTTGAAAGACGTTATTGTAGGCCCCTTAACGAAGATTTTTAATCAGTCACTCGAAACGGGGATTATTCCTGAAGACTTCAAATTAGCTAACGTCACACCTATTCTTAAAAAAGGCGACCGCGCAGAAGCTACCAATTATAGGCCCATTAGCTTAACGTCAATTGTCGGTAAACTTTTGGAATCCATAGTTAGGGATCGTATCATCGATCACTTAGAAAGTAGAGATTTGATTAATAGTAATCAGCATGGATTTCGACGCCATAGGTCTTGTTTAACTAATTTGTTAGAATTTTATAACGAAATAGTGCGCGAATACGATAGGCATAGAGCGGTTGACGTTATTTATTTAGATTTTAAAAAGGTGTTCGATACAGTTCCGCATAGGAGACTAATTGCGAAGGTCAAAGCGCACGGTATACGCGGTCAGGTAGCTAACTGGTTAGAAGAATGGCTTTGTGCTAGGAGACAGACGGTCGTAGTTAATGGTGGTGAATCGGGGTGGTTAGATGTAGGTAGCGGTGTCCCACAGGGTTCAGTGTTAGGCCCATTGCTATTCGTAATTTACATTAACGACATAGATGTAGGATTGACTAGTAACGTGTCAAAATTCGCGGACGATACTAAAATAGGCGGTAAGGTTGTTAACGAGTACGATAGAAATAGGCTCCAAGACGATGTAAATAGGATTATGGAGTGAACAGATAAGTGGCAGATGCAATTTAACGTAGACAAATGTAAAGTTTTGCATATAGGTTCTCGCAACAATAATTACACGTACACGATGGATGATAGGGAGTTGGCGAGCGTTGACGAGGAAGTAGATTTAGGCGTACACGTATCTTAGGATTTAAAGGTTAGGAACCTGTGCCTGGAGTCTTGCGCAAAAGCTAATAGGATGTTAAGCTTCATAGCGCGTAATTTCGAATTTAAATCGAAGGATATTATATTGCCCCTTTACAAGTCCCTAGTCAGGCCTCATTTAGAATATGCCGTTCAGTTTTGGTGCCCGTACTTGCGTGAGGATATTGATAGGTTAGAAAGGGTTCAGCGTCGTGCCACGAAACTGATTCCGTCATTGCGCAACAAGCCTTATGAAGATAGGATTAAAGAGTTAGACCTGTATTCACTCGAAACTAGGAGATTAAGGGGGAAGCTTATTGAAGTTTTCAAAATCGTTAATAACATCGATAACGTAAATTTTGACATTGTTCACTTTCGATAATAGTAATACTCGTAATAACGGATTTAATTTGCGTGGCAGACGTTTCATTACTAATATCGCTAAAAACTTCTTTACGTTTAAAGTAATTGATAAATGGAATAATCTTCCCGCGCCTGTCGTGAACTCTACCAGCGTTAATGTGTTTAAGAACCGTCTTGACAGACATTTTAAAAATATTAACGTTGTTTAAAATAAAAAAAAATTAGCAACAGGAGCTCTGGGGGTGGTGGTCGAGGATGAGTCTGCTGACGATAAATGCCAGCTTGTGACATGCCAGCGTGTGATGCCAGCAATAAAATAAAAAAATAAAAAATTAGACTGACACGAACGTTGATGTAGGCCGTAACGTAAACTAACCCACTTTTTGCTTAACTTTACCTACTTTTTTTTTTTTTTCTTATCCTCTCCTTACTTTACATGTCTGTAACTCTTGCATGTTTGTAGTTTGCCTGGTATGACAGAGAGTTAAGACTGTTTTCATGGCTTGTAAGCGTTCTTATTTTACTTCGTTTCACTTTGACCTCCGACTATTCTCTCCGACTATTTTTCTGACTTGCCGGCGGATGATGATGGTGAGTCTTTTTCCTCTTTTTCTGAATGAATGTTAACCCACGAGTGATAGGTATTCCTCCTTACTTAACCCTTATTCTCTTCTCTTAACCCCCTACTCTTTCTTGTTACAGAAAGGCCCCTCAGAATGTCAACATTGGGATGGTTTATTTGAGAAATCGAAGCGATCATTCAAACATCAAATCAAATATTGTTCAAGGGGTTTATTTTATTGAACGAAAGCTAATGGGGAAAAATACAAGCGGGAGTGGTTAGTATACAGATTTTACTGTGTTTGCTGTGTTTACTGTTTTGTTTGCAAGCTCTTTTACACATCAACCGCACTGGCTAGGGATGGGTTTAATGACTAGCGAAACCCCATTGCACTTCAAAATCATGAGAATTCTGGGAAGCATAGAACAGCTTTCCTTACATACTTGACGAGGATTTGCAGATTAACCTTGGGTTCATACCTAGCTGAACAGATGAAACAGGAACAAGAGTAGTGGAGCCATGTACTTGAGCGTATTATTGCAGTTGTGTGCACATTAGCAGAACGAACATGAATTGGCATTTTGGATAGAGAATGAAAAGCTTGGGTCGCCCCATAACTGGAAATTTCTTGGTTTGATGGAACTCATTGCTGAGTTTGATCCATTTCTTTCTAACCATATTAAGCATTATGGAAATAGTGGATCTGGAAAACTTTCGTATTTGTCTAAAACAATATGCGATGAACTCATCTAGCTTATGGCTAAAAGGTAAGAGAATCTATTTTGGGAGACTTGAGAAAAGCAGGATACCTCAGTTTGTCTGTTGACTCTACACCAGCTCTTTCACATGTTGATCATCTAACTGTCAGATGTGTCACTCGATGATGGTCTTTCCATTGGACACTTTCTATTTTTTCTTGAATTAAAAAAGCACAGTAGTGAAAGTATGGCCAACATGGTACTGGGTTATCTAGTCAATGATTGTAAAGGTGACTTTGGTAAGTGCAGAGGACAATCATATGATAATACAGCAAACATGTTAAGGAGGTATAATGGCATGCAGCAGAAACTTCTAGAGAAAAATAAGTATGCCATATATATTCCTTGTGGTGGACAGTCACTTAACTTTGTTGGTCGTACTGCAGCTGATTGCTGCCTAAATGCAGTTAATTTTTTTCTCTTCTACCTCTACAAACGTTGAGCAGCACTTGGGTCCTGATTCCACAGTACCAAAATGCCTCTCTGACACTAGTTGGGAAGCACATGCAAAGGCCACTTCAGCCACAGCTGAGGGGTATGATTCAATTATTGATGCTCTCACTCATGTCCGTACTGATGCCAGTAAAAAGGGTGATACAAGGAGAGAGGCTGACATTCTATTGGGGAAAATTGAGGAATTAGAGTTTGTATTCATGTTGATTCTCTGGAACCGTTTATTAGATCAGTTCCACAAAACTAGCAAGGCCCAACAGGATGCACAGATAACCCTTAGTGCATGTGCAAAGCTTTACACGTCACTTACTCATTTCTTGAAAGACATCCGTGGAAGTTTTGGTGAAACTGAATTAAAAGCAAAAGAGATCCTGCCTTCGGAGACTACAAGGTGCGAATAAAAGGAAAAGGTTGAGAAGAAAAGAAATCAATGATGGTGATGCACCTAATGTCGATGAAACCCTTTCTCCAAGAGACAAGTTTCGAATTAAATCTTTTATTCCTATGATGGATGCTCTTGAAACAAATTTAAAATAATAAAAGAGCAAATATATACGAAAATGTTGCAAGCAACTTTTTCTTTTTGGTTGATGTAGATGCTTCGGAAGAACAGCTGAGTGAAGGTGTGAAGCTTCTGGTCAAAGACTATCCTGAACATGTTGATGTCACTCTTTGTTGGAGAATTAAAACACTTTCATGCTTACATCAAACAAAATTACTCAGATAAAAGACATTTATGCCACCAGGATCTGTATCAAATCATCATCCAAGATAACATTCACTTGGCTTTCCCTAATGTAGAAGCAATATTGCGGCTCTTTTTGAGTCTAATAGTTACGAGTTGCTCAGGAGAAAGGTCATTTTCGCGACGAAAAGAAAAAAATGAACTACGGACGACAATGCTACAAGAAAAGCTGTCTGCACTAAGTATTTTGTGCATAGAGAGTGATAAACTTTGTAGTTTATCCTTTGACGACATTATCAATGATTTTGCCATCCAAAAGTCACGAAATAAAACGTTTTAAAGACAAATGGAATCCGTTTCCATTTAATAACTGCTGGTCTGCTCAATTGCTCTACTGTTGTTGTAGAATAAAAGTTTTAACACCAAATTTGAAATCGTACTAAGGTATCTTCATTTGAGGGTATCTCGATCATAATGCAAATTGGCTTACTGCAAGATAATTTTTTTAGTTAGATCATTAGCTTTTAATTTTTGGTTGCAACCTTTGCCTGGCTCTGTATAATATATATACATGAATTAGAATATTTTTAATTGATAACGCCATGGGACCTCAGCATTTCTAAATCCGGTACTATCTACATACGGAAAATGATCGAAAACCTGGTACCAAACCTCAAACTAAACCCAATTACCATCCAAACAATACTGGAAAATAGGAAAGGCAGAAGGTGTAGTGTTCCCAAATTAAAGGCCCGACAAGGGAGCTCTTCAACACTAAAGGAAAACAGCTTGGTTGTCAGGAGACCAAGACTTTTTAACCAGCTTCCAAAGGACCTCAGAAACGTAACAGGGGTCAAAGTTGAAGTCTCCAAAAGAAGACTAGATGCCTGGCTCAGGACGGTACCAGATGAGCCGGGTGTACCTGGCTATGTGCGGTGGAGAGCGCAAACGAGCAACTCGCTCCTCCACCAAACCAAGCCTAGATGTAGGGCCACCAGCTTGACCTTCGTGTGAAGAGAGACCAACGCACGGAACTGCTACGAGGTTACGATATATATACACACACACACACACATACATACACACACACACACACACACACACAAAACGTATAGCTACATATACGTAGCCTGCCTAGATGTAAATACATTCATATATTCTCTATTTACACTGATACATATGGAGAATTCAGCGAACACGAATTAATATATTACATACAAATACATAAGTACAGCGTTATCTTGGTACTTACAAAAGTTGTTTATTTACTTTCAGGTTTATCTTATGACTTTTTCGGAAGATGCCCTTCATTGACATTCCTTTCGAATGGAACAAAAAACAACAAACATGAGAACAGTAGATAAAGTAGATTAGAGGGAATACTGGAGAAGATATAGATAAAGTCGGTAAAGTTGATTAGAGAAAATACTGGGGAAGATAAAGATAGATAAAGTAGATTAGCGGAAAAATTGGAGAAGATAAAGATAGATAAAGTAGATTCGAGGAAATACTGGAGAAGATAAAGGTAGATAAAGTAGATGAGAGGAAATACTGAAGAAGATAAAGACAAAGTAGATTACAAGAGATACTGGAGAAGGTAAAAATAAAATAGATAAAGCAGATAAAGTAGATTAGAGGAAATACTGGAGAAGAACGCTCTTTTTTTCTTCTTTTTTGTTTAGAGCAGAAAACGAACGCCTTGGGTTGGGTACCTCGGAGCAAGTCGTGAAAATATGATTATTCTTCAAAGGAATTTTCTTTCAAGTATAGAATAAAATAATTAATTTACAGATTGTTTGGAATTTCAAAAACGAAATTCTCTCCTAACTTATGAATTAATTAATTAAATGTACAGTTGCCCGCACATGTAATGTTCCTTGCCTCACAGACGACACCACAGTGACAGTCAAGGTACCCCAACTGGGGTGAAGGTCAGGTGAAGGGGGACAACCGAGACCAAAAACATATAACACAGACATTTACTGTATTAGTGATGTATCGGATGTCAGATTTCAGACATCCGTGGATGCGGATGTTCATGCATAAATTTGTCAACCTGATAATATGATAGTTTAAATTCATATTTAATTTATTAATTGACTTTCGATTTTTGGTTAGTTCTAAATATTAGATATTCGATAATATTAGATATTGATAATATAATTTTGTAATTATAATTTTTTACATACACACTTCTCTTTTTGGACGAGTTTTCGCCATACAACTGTGTGTTACCAGGATGCTGGACGGGGACCCAACTCGTCTTGCATCCCACCCACCACTTTCCTCGTAGGCCCAAGCGCGTTAGAAATCATGGTAGGCCTAAGTGGTGGACTAGGGAAACAGGCGAGTTCATAACCGAGCTTAATAGAGCGTATAGACTTAATAAGCGCAATGGCACGGTAGCTAACGTTAATGCTTCGACGTCAGGTTAAAAGATCAGTTAGGAATGCTAAGCGTAATTTAGAGATACTTATAGCTGCGGATAGTAAACATAACCCCAAAACGTTTTTCGATTAGTGAATAATCGTAAGCCGATGTAATGATAATATAGGCCCTCTCGTGAACGCTAATGGAGCTTTGGCTTCCGACGCTCAGGCGATGGCGGATATTTTAATAACTTTTTGCGACAGTTTTTACCGTAGAAGACGTCAATAATGTCCCCGATGTGGACGATATCGTTCCATTCAGCAGTGTTTACGAGGGTGAGATTGCGCATTATATCGATAGGCTAAAAGTTAGCAAGGCTCCACGCCCTGACGCGTTTTATTCTAGACATCTGAAAGATTTGAAAGACGTTATCGTAGGCCCCTTAACGAAGATTTTTAATCAGTCACTCGAAACGGGGATTATTACTGAAGACTTCAAATTAGCTAACGTCACGCCCATTTTTAAAAAAGGCGACCGCACAGTAGCTAGCAATTATAGGCCCATTAGCTTAACGTCAACTGTCGGTAAAATTTTGGAATCCATAGTTAGGGATCGTATCATCGATCACTTAGAAAGTCGAGATTTGATTAATAGTAGCCAGCATGGGTTTCGACGCCATAGATCTTGTTTAACTAATTTGTTAGAATTTTATAACGAAATAGTGCGCGAATACTATAGGCATAGAGCGGCTGACGTTATTTATTTAGATTTTAAAAAAGCGTTCGATACAGTTCCGCATAGACGATTAATTGCGAAGGTTAAAGCGCACGGTATACGCGGTCAGGTAGCTAACTGGTTAGAGGAATGGCTTCGTGAAAGGAGACAGAGGGTCGTTGTTAATGGTAATGAATCGGGGTGGTTGGATGTAGGTAGCAGTGTCCCACAGGGTTCAGTGTTAGGCCCATTGCTATTCGTAATTTACATTAACGACATAGATGTAGGATTGACTAGTAACGTGTCAAAATTCGCGGACGATACTAAAATAGGCGGTATGGCTGTTAACGTGGACGATAGAAATAGGCTCCAAGACAATTACACGTACACGATGGATGATAAACAGTTAGCGAGCGTTGACGAGGAAGTAGATTTAGGCGTACGCATATCTAAGGATTTAAAAGTTAGGAACCAGTGCCTGGAGTCTTGCGCAAAAGCCAATAGGATGTTATGCTTCATAGCGCGTAATTTCGAATTTAAATCGAAGAATATTATATTACCCCTTTACAAGTCCCTAGTCAGGCCTCATTTAGAATATGCCGTTCAGTTTTGGTGCCCGTATTTACGTGAGGATATTGAAGGTTAGAAAAGGTTCAGTGTCGTGCCACGAAACTAATTACTCATTGCGCAACAAGCCTTATGAAAATAGGATTAAACAGTTAGACTTGCATTCACTCGAAACTAGGAGATTAAGGGGTAGCTTATTGAAGTTTTCAAAATCGTTAATAAAATCGATAACGTAAATTTTGACAAATTGTTCACTTTCGATAATAGCAATACTCGTAATAACGGATTTAATTTGCGTGGCAGACGTTTCATTACTAATGTCGCCTAAAACTTCTTTACGTTTAAAGTAAATGATAAATGGAATAATCTTCCCGCGCCCGTCGTGAACTCTACCAACGTTAATATGTTTAAGAACCGTCTAGATAAGCATTCTAAAAATATTAACGTCGTTTAAAATAAAAAAAAAACAATTACCAACAGGAGCTCTTGGGGTGGTGGTCGAGGATGAGTCTGTTGACGATAATGCCAGCTTGTGACATGCCAGCGTGTGATGCCAGCAATAAAATGATTGTTAAAAAAAAATTAGACTCACACGAACGTAGATGTAAATGTAGCTCGTAGCGTAAACTAACCCACTTTTTGTTATACTTTACCTACTTTTTTTTCCTCTCCTTACTTGCATGCCTGTAACTCTCTTTACTTGCATGTCTGTAGTTTGCATGGTATGACAGTGAGTTAAGACTGTGTTTGCATGGTTTGTAAGCGTTCTTATTTTACTTCTTTTCATCTTTCACCCCTTTCCTATTCTCTTCGACTATTTTTCCGACTTGTCGGCAGTGGCCGGCGGATGATGATGGGGAGTCTTTCTTTCTCTTTTTCTGATTGAATGTTAACCCACGAATGATAGGTTTTGCTACTTACTTAACCCCTTATTCTCCTCTTTTAACCCCCTCCTCTTTCCTTTCTCTCGGACTAACCTTAGAGTGGATCTTAGGGTCTTTGTTAGCCTTAGCTTCTGTAGATCTGTAGAACACCACCCTTTGGAAAGTAGTGTGCTTATGACATTGTTATGTGTTGTAGCATGAACAATTAATTATAAAAATACACAACAGACATTGCCAGTTACATTAAAGATCAAATGAAGGCTGCACAAGTTTCAGTATTTGAACTGAATGAGGGGCAAATTGAGCTTCAAAAATAGCAAATTAGTAAATAGCACACATCTGCATCCCGCGGATGCGGATGTTGAATTTTATGCGGATGCGGATGTGACATACATCACTATACTGTATATCTAAAGGACAATTGAATGTGCAATCATTGACATACAGGTAATTATAATGTAATGTCTGTGTTCATAAAGATAAACAATTTATATGATTGTGAACAGCGTTGAACTCCATGTATGATAATTTACTAGTCTTATACAGTAACTAGCGGGTGGAAGTTTCCGGGCGGAAGTTGAACGCTATATATATATACACACACACACACACACACACACACACATATATATGCCCGGTTAGGTTAATTGAGTGCCAGGTTAGGTTAACTGAATGCTCGATTAGAGTAACTGAATGCCCGGTTAGGTTAATTGTACGCCCTTGACGATTGGTTGGTTAAGTCGTGATATTTTCGTTAGCTTTAACGTAAATATCACGACTTAACCTAACCAATCGTCAAGGGCGTACAGTAGGGTGCCACACTCTATAGGGGCAGTTTTTAGAATTTGGAAATTTCGAATGGCCCTTAGTCATATTGTTTGGTTGGATGAGAAAACCCTAAATATGAAGTTTGAGCCCGATCGAAGTACATTTAGAGGTTCCGCATCGACCGTTTCTGTTGTACCGTGTGTTCGAAATAATGGATTTATCTGGGAAACCTGTAACCATGGCACTATTACATATATACAGGGTTGAAAAAAACCATGGTTTTAAAAAAAAAAAAAAACCAATGGTTTTTAAAAAAAAAAAAAACTTAACTCAGATAACTCAATTAGGTACTGGTACTCAGAAATTAGAATTGCTGACTGTCTCATTTTTTAATTGGAAGATGTTAGATGTAAGAAGTGCTAACTTCACAAAAATGAAAATAAACCTAATAACAACATTTATATTTGTAGCTACATGCGTTTATAATGTAATTGATACAGGTAACTTCAATCCTTTTATGTGCAATGCCACTATTAAATAGGCCTGCTAGTGCAAGGTAGCTATATTATATACTACCGTACATACTAGGCTACCCTGAACTGATGGTTTTTAGGTCTTATCAATATAAATATAAGTTTTAGTTTTAGAGCTATTAGTTTATGAATTAAATAATTTGTGTTGTAAAAATTGAAATTATAAAAAAAAAAAAAAAACAGAAAAACATGGTTTTTTTAAATGGTTTAAACCATGGTTTAAACCAATGGTTTAAACCATTTGGGTTAAACCAGCCAACCCTGCATATATATTGCTATAATTTATGCATTTCATAAATTTAAATATTTATAATTAATATTTGCTTCTCATTGTATATATTTTCACTACTTTTCAGCATTGAGATCTGGCAACAGCGCAACGCCGGGTTAGTGTGGTGAGTCACACTGTCACAGTCTTCAGTCAATCAGTCTCCTTCACGCATTCAACGCGTGATCATCTCGTGATGGCTACCGCAAGCTCACTGAGATCCAAGACCGAGATATGGCTAATCGGACACGCCAACCCAAGCCCCCTAACGGGAAACAGGTTACCTTCAAATGGTGAAGTGCTTCGCCGGTTTATACAGTTTCATAAGGTGCAAAAACAACTTCTAGCCGAGGCGGCGCGTAATGTGATCGTCGAGGTGTATACTTTCTGGGCTATGGCCAGAATCCCGACCATGACCTCCAAAAGCGCCGCGCGAAAACTGCTTAGACTTTACGACAATTGGCAGGCACTGCAGCGCAGCCGGAAGCGGTCCGGCGCCACAGGTGAGGCAGCCAGGGCGGCCTTCACCGAGGGACTCGATGACATTTTTGACGTGGCTCTCGACAACGCCCTCTCCGTCATCACCATCCAGGAGGATCGCGACTTCCTTCTTGCTCAACGCGAAAAGGGTCGCCGTGGTGTCATGTCCGGGGTGGACAAAATCCTCACTGGAATTGAGCAACGTGCATCCGCGCGTGAAGCTGCCAAAGAAAGGCAACGCCAAAAGCAATCAGAGCAATCACTGGCAACAGCAACCCTTACATCATCAAACTCGTCGTCGTCGCCTAATTGCTCGACAGAAGAGGAAACCAATCCACCTACAAAGCGCCGTCGCAAAAAGAACATTATGACTCAAGACCTAGCGTCGGCACTGGACCGGACCAAAACAAGCAACCGTGGAGCCGTTCAACTCATGAAAGCAGCTGCTTCCAGTCTGGATATTCAAGACACAGATGAACTGGCTCTCAGTCACGAGACGATTCGGCGTTGGCGATTGCGTCATCGAGGGGAAATCGCCAAAGAAGTGAAGATGACGTTCGATCCCAGTGTCCCGCTCATCGTTCACTGGGACGGGAAGATGGTCTCCGACTTCAGCGGCAAGAAGGTCGATCGCCTCGCCATAGTCGTGTCCGGCGACGGCGTCGACAAACTTCTCTCCGTGCCGAAGCTGCCTGCTGGAACTGGTCGCGCCCAAGCAGATGCTGTGCTGAACTCGTTGGATGACTGGGGAATCGCTGATCGTGTCGTCGGGCTCTCCTTTGACACGACAGCTGCCAACACGGGCGTCGTTTCGGGCGCTTGCGTCTTCATCGAGCAGGGCCTTCACCGCCAGCTGCTGAACCTGGCCTGTCGGCACCACATGCTAGAATTGGTGGCAGAGAAAGCCTTCATCGAGTGCATGGGCCCCTCCTCTGGTCCTGACATTAAACTGTTCTCGCGACTGAAGGAGCGCTGGCAATCCGTCTGCACCGACCAATTCAGCGCCATCTCCAAGGAAGACCTTACTAAGCCGCTGCTCAAGGCGCGAGACGATCTGATCGCGCGTTTCAAGGGTCACATCACCAAGGGCCAGCCGCGGGACGACTACCGAGAGCTCCTGGAGCTGGCGATCATAGCGCTTGGAGGCGTCCCCCAGCGAGGTGTGCGCTTCATGCGACCGGGCGCACTCCACCGCGCCCGGTGGATGGCCAAAGTGATATACGCCATCAAGCTCCACCTCTTCCGGCAGCAGCTCCCCATTAAGGCTCGCGAGGCCCGGGGCATCCTGCGCTTCGTAAACTTTGCGCTGCTGGTTTACATTCCGGCCTGGTTTACGGCGCCCCTTCCCGCCGCTGCCCCTCGAACTGACCTGGCGATGCTCAAGGCGCTGGTTGACTACGACAAGGTGGACAAGGACGTGTCCAAGGCTACCTCCCCTGTGTTTCGACGACATCTCTGGTACCTGAGTGAACACCTGGCCGCCCTCGCTCTCTTCGATGACGACACTCCGCTGGAGGAGAAGAGTCGAATTGCGACGGCCATCAAGGATGTCGAGGGCACCGAGGAGCCACCCAAGCGCATTGCCCTGGACGTCTGCCCGGAGGAGCTCGAGCGAAAGACAGTCGCAGACTTTTGCACGACATCCAGCACGCTTCTTTTCGAGCGGCTCGCGATCAATACTTCTTTCCTAGAGTTGGAGCCGGCTACCTGGTCGAACAATGCGTCCTACCTGGCGGGGAAACGCCGTGTCTCTACGTTGAGCGTTGTCAATGTCCGGGCGGAGCGAGGGGTCGCGCTGATGCAGAACTACAATCTCGCACTCACCAAGGACGAGGAGCAACGGCAGTACTTGATGCAAGTCGTTGAGAAGCACCGCAAAGAGCACCCGAGCGCCCGCAGCGGAAATCCTTAACGGGTTTGGGAGTACTTTATGGTATATTTGAATTTGCTTCATTTTTATAGGGTGTTACTCCTATTAATCCTGTATAACAATGTATAATCGTATATACTTTATTTCTTAGTTATTATTTTGATTTATATGGCCAGTAGGCTCAGTATATTACTATGATTAATACGGAATAAAATGTTTTTTATTTTAATAATATTAAGTTGTTTTGTTGCAATAAAATTGAAATTGATTTAATGATTTTGTATTATTAATAACATTACACACAGAGAATAGTATCCTGCTACCCAGGCATGGTGGGACAAGTTTATTCCAATTAATTATGAAATAATGTTGAACAATATTGTTAAGGTGTTTGCACTGTTTGCTAGTTGCGTATTGTGTTGTTATAAGCTGGTTGCCGGTTGGTGTGGTTTGGATTACAAAGCATAAACGTATTAAGGTGAAACTTTGAAAAAAAACTTTTGAACCGCGACAAAAATATTAATATAAAAAAAAATATTGGAGATGGAATAAACTTAATGCTATGGAAATATAGCTGTGACTGTCCTCTACGCCATGGTATATGATAGCATTTATATTGACATTGTACATGTTACTTTACCCCTTGGAGCTGGAGCAATTTCTTGGAGAAACTCATTACTTCTGACACGTGGTACGCCAGAGATGGTCGATGCGGAACCCCTAAATATCCTTCAATTTGGCTAAAATTTCATATTCAGGGCTTTTTCACCCAACCTAACAATCTCACAAAGGGCCGTCCTAAAAATCAAAAAATGATTTTTATGTGGCACCCTAGCGTACAGTTGACCTAACCGGAGCATTCAATAATTTTACCATAGGTTTCGATATATATAGATATATATATATATATATACAGGCTGGCGCAAGAGTCGCGCATCATATGAATTTTCAGTGTTGACTATAATATTAGGGTGTGTCAATTTGGGAGGTGAAAACTAAATTTTGCCAATTCCTTCACTGAGGGGTTTTAAAAATATGTTTTTGGATGTGAAGAATTCAAATCTGCTATTATTTTTGTGATTGCTCAACACTTAGCTTGGTAAATCTACGTTTGATTAAAAAGCACATAAATTGCTCGCGGAAAACAACATTTATTAATTTTAGCTTCTCAAAATGTCAGGTAATGCTATACAAATTTTAGTTTCTCTGCATAAAACATATCCTAGTAATCATAAAACATATCCTTGTAATCATAAAACAACATTAGAAAGTAATGACATCAGTAAAAAAAAATATTTAAACAAGAAGTTTCATCAAGTCTTGCTTTGATTCGTTCTTGGACATCAGCCGCCGACTTGCTTCTTGGCCTCTGATATAGCCCTCACGTTTCTCATGGTTATACACCCTGCCTGCTGCCTCTGTGACTTGTTTCACACACCTCTCTATTGACTGAGCATGACAGGGCCACTGTGGAACTTGCATTGGCTTGTCAAAGAACTTCTTTACTTCCGCTGTAGTCAGTTTACATGTCAAAGGAGGTTCAAATACCCCGTCAGACCAATCTGTCAGCTCCAACACGGAAGAAGCACTGGGGTTGATGGAAGGTGTCTTCCTGGGACGTACAGAAAGATCTCCAAGTGTGTCATCATCTCCACCCCTCATGTCAACAATCTTTTGGACACCAGCTCTCCTCTCCTCACTGTCATCTGAGCACAAGAGTGTCTGGATTATCATTTCGCTGAATGCATACCATGCTGAGCGCTTGATGGTTGGCAAAACAGCATCCACTACAGCCTTCTTTTGCAGCCTAACTAGCCGCAGCTCAAACAAGATGTGGCGTGGGCCTTCCACCCAAGAGTGTTTTACTTTGATGTTGAACCAACAGGGGTAGTACACACCAACAATGTATTCCACTATCAGTCTTAAGTTGTTGAGGGTTTTGCCTTTAAGGCCATGTTTTGAAACCCATATGCGACAAAGCCTGTTTGCTGTTGTCAACCACCTTGAATGGCTCACTGGACCAATTTCAAGAAGGGCCAGATCTATGGGAAGTTCTCCTGTCCTTATGGCCTGTGTGATCCTATACCCGTACGCTTGATCAGTAGAGAGATCCTTTACGACATTGTCACTCAGTGAAGTAAGAGGCTCTCCAATTGAGAGTTTGGTGAATGAAGGATCAATTTCAAGTTCGGTTGCAGTGTCTAGCATCTTGCCAATGTTACCTGTCCACTTGTTGTTAGACAAGGTCTTCCCATCCAGTGCTGTGATCAAGTGTCGCAGGGGTAACTCGTTAGTGTGGAGGGCACAAACCAACCAGATCAGCTTACGGCAAAGCTTGACCTCTACCCAATGCATGGAACCACCCTCCCAACCAGTGTTAACATTTGTAGAATCACCTCCAATGGCCTGCAGGTTTTATCAATGCCCTTCTTCTTCATGAAATCTACAAGATTATCAGCAATAACTTCAGCAGGTTTTTTTCTCGTTGAGCCTTTCTCAGGAGTGAAGTGGTAGAGATATCTTCCACCTGGCTCACTGCACACAGAATAATGCTCTTCTTTGATGATGCTGGGGAACTGACGATCTGAATTGTCTGCTTTCAGCATAACTTTAGTTGTATCTTGACGGCCGTCAAAGAAGATGCAGTCAATTTTACCCTTCTTACAAAGATCATCAAATTCCTGATCCAGGGATCTCATAACTTTTTCTTGGGCCCTCTTGACTTTATTGTGATCAACTACAAGTCTCTTGTCTTCTTCAGTGATCAAGCCAGCATCCATAAAGGCAGCAGTGGTGATGGCAGCTGTGGCACGCAGGCCAACACCATATCTGATGCTATGCATAGCAACATTAGGTATTTCTAATGTGTTGTACTCTGGCTTTTTATTGGAAGTTGAAGACGTGCTTGGTATTTCTAATGTCACTTCATAACTTCCATCCTTTCCATCTTGAGCATCAGCTATTTGTTCTTCATTTTCATCATCAGAGAAAATTATTTCTTTGATGGCATTGAAACATCCTGCTTACTTGTCTGCTTATATTCAGCAAGCCTTCTTCTTTCGTCTTCTTGCCGCTTCTGCTTTTTGACTTGTCTGTTGTGCTCAGGTTCATCTGGCAAGCCAATCTGATGTGGTCCAATAGAACCAGACTTGTCTCTCTGACCTTTAATGAAAGCAAGTTCCTTCACAGGGATCTTCATCTCCCTAGGGCATGTACAGTTAATGTGAGTTTCGTTTTTGCAACCAGCATCTGCAAGGCAGCCAAATTCAGAGCAGAGAACAATTTTACACTTGCAACTGAGGATGTCAAAAAGCTTGTCAAGTTTTGCAATAAAAGCCTCTTTGACATGTAGCTTTCCTCTCCCAAGAGATATGTTTTTGGCCTGCCCCCAACTCTCTTGGATCTTGTTTAAGATTGTGACTCGTGAATTTACAAAGGGGGCTACAAAATAACTGTTTGCTCGTTCCCACTTTTCAAGCACTTTAGGGTAAATGTCCTTTGCAAGACTGGCTGCTGGGTAGTTTCTCACATCCTCATCACTTTGTTCTCTTAGCAGTAGCCCATATTTCAGAACGTCTCGCAGAGTTGGGAGTTCAGAGGGCAACAACTCTCTACCAGTTCCAATTAGGTTGCTCATATGTGTGAATGTCCCCAGTCTTGTCCTCCTTTTAGAAGCCATTGTAGGTCAATTCCCACTGGTTAGGATGGTAGCACTGACGGACAAGTAATCTTCAGCACACTGATGAATATGTTTCAACCTGTGAAATAAGCAAAAACAGCAGTGCATTATATATACAGCATATATAATTATTAATATAATAATTATTATATAATTCCACAAAAAAGTAAAAAAAGTCACTATTTTTATGTAGCTTCTTACCAAGCAAAACTAAATTATATTAAATTAACAAAAATATCTTTAGAATTCCTAAATCATGCTGCAACTTTTTAGCACCCCTCATATTTGGAATTTGAAAGTTGAAAAATTCGACACACCCTACTATAATATACTTGTATTATTTTTTTCTTTGAGGTTGAGGTAGGGGATGGCTGCGAAATTAACAATAGACGAGAGAGTTAAAATCATTAAACCAAACCAGTAAACATTAAAACCCAGCTCACTCTCCCGTCAATTGTTAATTTTGCAACCATTCCCTACTTAAAAGAAAAAAAAAGAAGTTATAATCAACACTGAACATTCTAATGATGCGCGATTTTTGCGCCACCCTGTAAATAATAAATAAAAATAAATAAATAAATAAATATATATAATATATATATATATATATATATATATGAACTCGGAGGCCAACGCTACATAGCCTATGTTCTTTTATATATATATATATATATATATATATATGTATATACACAAGGTGTTTCATAACATGTGGGACGCACTTTCAGGATGGATTCAGGATCTGAATACAATGAAAAAAAGTTTATATAAAAATTTTCCCGAAATAGCTTTGTTTCCGAGTTACAGCCCGTTTTGTGTTCCAGCAATTCTTTCCTCAAACTGTTTACAAACACTGCTTGCCGAGAATGTGTTTGCGAGTGTGTACGAGACTTATTTCATGTTTGGCCTTGACGATTATAATGTTTCGTACACTCTATGACATGTTTCAATATCGTTGAGTGGAGAGCCATCAGTCAGTCAGTCACGTGTATCGCGGTGTTTCACTGTTCGTATTCGTAACTTCTACCGTGAATAAGTGCAGTCCAGTGGAAAAAAACCTTAAAAGTTTTTCTGCTATTCAGTGATAGTGTGCATTTGAAGTGAGAATGGGGGCTTATTCACACAGAGAAATGGCAGACATGTATCTCATGTATGGACTTGCCGAGTGTAATGCGGCCGCAGCAAGACGTCTGTATGCGGAAAGGTTTCCGAATCGCCGTCTGCCAGATAAGAAGACCTTTCAGAGAATAGACGAGCGTCTTGGTGATACAGGATCATTCAACAAGCGAGTTTCAGATGGTAGTAGACCAATCAGCGCCAGAACGGTTGAGTTGGAGAAGCGGTTCCTGAATCGCGTGGCGGAACATCCTGGTGTCAGCACCCAAAGGATAGCAGCAGCAGAGGGTGTAAGATACACAACTGTGTGGAGAATTTTACAGAACAACAGCTTTTCCCATATCGCATTCAGAGAGTACAAGGCCTTACTGAAGCTGATTTCCCACCACGAGAGGCTTTCTGTACATAGTTCCTTCAACAGTGTGCTCGCGATCCTCTTTTTCTATCCTCCGTGTTGTTTTCTGATGTGGCTGCCTTCTCAAGAAATGGCGTGATCAATTTTCACAACACTCATCACTGGGCCGAAGAGGATCCGCATACCATCATCCAGTCAAGGCACCAACAACAATTTAGTATCAATGTATAGGCAGGAATTATTGCCGACAACTTAATCGGTACTTTTGTTTTGCCTGGAAGATTAACAGGAGAATCCTATTTCAATTTTTTAAGGAATGATTTAAGCCATTTACTAGATGAAGTTCCTCTTGGTGTCCATCGTCGTATGTGGTTTATGCATAACGGTGTTCCGCTTCATTTTAGTCGAGTAGCCAGACACTATTTGGATGACAATTTCCCTGATAAATGGATAGGCCGTAGAGAACCTATTGCGTGGCCTGCTCACTCCCCAGACACGAATCCACTCGATTTTTACAAGTGGGGTCATCTGAAATCCATCGTTTACGTGACACCCATTGACAACGTTGAAATGCTTCGCCAACGTGTAGAACAAGGATGCCAGAAAATCCGAGCAATACCTGGAATGTTTGAACGCGTCAGACAGTTTATGACGAGGTGTGTTCAGGTTTGTATTCAAGCACAAGGCGGTCATTTTGAACACTTCCTTTAGAGGTAAGGCGGATACTTGCTGGAACACATAACGGGCTGTAACTCGGAAACAAAGCGATTTCGGGCATATGTTTATATAAACTTTTTTCATTGTTTTCAGGTCCTTAATCCATCCTGAAAGTGCGTCCCACATGTTATGAAGCACCGTGCATATATACGAGGGTGGGCTGAAAAGTAATGCCTCCATTCAAATAAATTTTAAACGGGTTGAAGGATTTTATCGAAACAAAAGCAGATATGTACCTTAGAATTTATTCTTCAAAACGATGCATTTACTCTTCCATAAAATCACCCTCTACCTCGATACATTTACGCCAACGATAAATGAGGTTTTGAAATCCATCCCGGCAAAACTCGGAGCTTTGACTACGAAGCAAAAATTTCACAGCGGCCTTAACTTCATCAGACACGTGGCGATTTCCACGGAGATGTTCTTCAAGTTTAGGAAAGAGGTGAAAATCGCATGGTGCTAAATCGGGGCTATATGGTGGATGCGGCAAGACGGTGAATTACATATCCTCAATTACTTCTTGCGTTTGAAGACTGGTGTGAGGCCGTGCGTTGTCATGGTGAACAATGCATGTTTGTGGGTGCGAACCCTCTGATTCATTTTTTCAACTTCTTCAGAGTTTCAATATAACGTGCGAAGTTGATTGCTGTCCCTCTTTCCGTAAAGTCTTCGAGAACAACACCACAGATATCCCCAAAAACAGTCCTCATCATTTTTCCAGCCGATTTTTTAACTTTAATTTTTTTTGGTTGCGGTGAATTTTGTACCGATATTCCATGGATTGCCGTTTATTTTCAGGGTCATAATGGTGGACCCACGTTTCGTCTCCTGTCACAATGTTGTGCAGAAATTCATCTCCATTTTCGAAGTGCTGCAGATTTTCTTGGCAAATGCGTAGTCTCTCAGTTTTCATCTCGGCAGTGAGCATGCGAGGCACCCATCTGACGCAGACCTTTCGGTAGCCTAGAATACTGATACTGTGTCCCACTCGCTCTTTGTAGATATCGAGCATTACAGCAATTTCATTGTGCTTAATGCGACGATTTCCACGAATCAGTTTGTCAACGTAGTTCTGATGAGACTCGTCGGTTGCCGTTACAGGCCTTCCACTTTGCGGTTTGTCTCGCAAATCTTTTTGCCCTTCTCCTTCTTTACACTGCCTCACCCAACGTCGAACGATACTCACATCAACACACTGTTTGCCGTACACAGCTTGCATTCGCCGATGAATGTCTATGGGAGCAACACATTCCGCGGTCAAAAATTAAATTACGGCACGCTGCTTGAAGCTAACGTCTTTACTCCTTTCCATTGTAATCGATACTGAACCAACGTGTGGAATGAGTGTAGGCTATATTAGGCTATAACACAAAACAGGTTTTATCTGGTTACCTCCACACAATCTGGAATGGAGTGGGGATATCAGGTTACAACACAAAATCGGTTTTATCTGGCTACCTCTACACAATCCAGAATTATTCAAGTGGAGGCATTACTTTTCAGCCCACCGCTCATTTTATGTCACTCTCTTTTATGAGATGTCTATGATAGAGCTCCGCCCATTTTATGTCACTATCTTTTATGACGTGTCTATGATGTCACTATCTTTCAACCAATCCGGAATACAGAGGCCTCCAGCGGCATCAGATGACCTCGGAGGCCGACGTCACATAGCCTATGTTCTTCCCGGGCCTCAGTTACCCCTATCCCCCCAGGTCTCATCCAAATCTGGCCAGTGGTTTGGCCGGCCATAAGAAACAAAGAAAGAAAGTTCGCAGGCAGTTCGACCATCACAATTATTAGTATAGATAAGGTTCCATTGTGATTACTCAAGTCTATATGAACAGCTACCACAATACAACTTTTTATATAAGGGGTTCCAAAAAACCTTAGCCCCCCATTTGCAGCTTACATGTTTACTTATATCGAAATAGTTTTTAGTGATTATAAAAATATATAAAATGCTTTATTTATTGCAGGTATTAAAATTACTCTAGCTGATAAAGTGATAATATAATGGCTTCTCAATTAATTGGTGATTCGGAGAGGCAACGTGTGATAGATCGCATACGAGCAATAACATTTCGGGAAGCTCGTGATGCTGGAGCCACCTTTATAACACGTTCATGGGTTGCCAAAAAGTTGCGAAGAAGTGAGGACTTCGTCAAAAGAAATTGGAATAAAACTTTGGATGAATGTGAAATGGATACAACCAAATCTGGGCGCCCAAATTTGCCACTCTCTCAGGAAACAAAGGACATCATTGAAAGCGGTACGCGTAAGCGGAAAAACAGCTGTGTTAAACTTTCTAGAGAGATCAAAGTGTTGAGAGGAAAGATCGTTAGTGGTGAGATCATTCGACTGTACCGTCATAGGCAAGGTTTAAAGCCTTGGCATGAACTTTCAAAGCCAAGAAAAACTCAACTTAACATCGATGACAAAATGTGGTTTGCCTATTATCTTGAAGATTGGGATGTGGATGATTTCATGCATTTAGCTGTCTCCGATGAATTTTTTGTTTACGTAACACGTCGGCCTAACTACCAAACTGATCGAGTGTGGGCCACAACACCAGATGAAATCGATGACAATGAACATTATCGCGAATTATTAAAAAGTCCAGACTGTGTTGGTGTGTTTATTTTGTTCACTGCAAAGAAGCTCATGTGGGTGCTGAAGCCAAATGGTCAGAGTTGGGATGGACAGTATTTTCGTGATATTATTCTATCCCAGCATGTCATTCCTTTTCTAAGAAACCCAAACAATGTTATGGATGTCGATCAGGTCACACTTCTGCACGATAAGGCCCCCTGCTTTAAGGCATTAGCCACTCAACAGTTGTTGCGGAACCATGAGATCGATTTCTTTGGAAATGAAGAATGGCCAGGAAATTCTCCTGACCTGAACGTCTGTGAACACATTGGATCAGTTATAAAGGACAAGGTTGAATGTCTCTTGGTTCAAGAACCTGCAGCATATCGATTTTCGAAGGATACAATGACGCAACACATTGAAACTGTTTTAGCAAATTTGCGTAACGATCAAGATCTATTCACGTCACTTTTGGCAAGATACCCAAAGCGAATTCAGGCTGTCTTCGATGCCAATGGCGGGAACACCAAGTTTTAATTGTTTCTCATTAAATGCAGGATTAAATTCTCTTTTGTAAGGTATGTTTAGTTTTACTGTACCTCTAATGGTTTAGGCCATGGGCGGGGGGGGGGGGGCTAAGGTTTATTGGAGCCCCGTACTAGTGAATTTGAACCAAAAATAGACATTACACTACCAACCTCCACACTCCCTTAGTCCCCTTCCCCACTCACCAGTCTTCTTTTTATTACGCTTGCTCATCATTATCATATACTCATCATCCTTTTTAGATGTTTTTCGCTTCCATCCTCAACCTGTTTTGTTTTTCACATCCCCAGTTTTTGAGTGGTGAGAAAGTATTTTTGAAACAGTAGACAATGTTGCCTTCTTTATGGAGAACAATAATTTTTAACCTATTCTTGTATGAAATGTCCTTATTTGGAGCCATTATACCATCTTATCTGTAAAAAAATTAGGAGATGAGACATTTTTTGTATTAAAGTTTAACAAATAAGATTATATTTTTAAGGAAACTTGCGATTACATAAGGGTATAAACAACATGTGTTAGTCATTAAATCTATAAAACATGTTATTACATCAAATTGAATAGTATATTTAGAGAGTAAAGAACCTGGCCCTCAAAATTAGCAAATGAATAAAAACTAGTGGTATACTGATTCATCGGCATTGGCAGAATCGACCATTTTTTGGGCATTGGCATTGGCCAAGTTTAGCTGATTCTCTTACTGATTATTTGAAACTTTAAAAAAAAAACAAAACAAAATCTATTTACAGAAAATTGAACACCAAAAAAAACCACTATGATATTTATAATCATTTCAAAGTGTAATTATTTAAAAGTATTTTACATTCACAAAAATGGCAAAGCATAATAAGTTAAGTTGTCTATAAATTTACATTTTCTCGACTAGCCAATCTCTAAATATTATAAACTATTGTAATATAATTGTAACTGGCTGTGTAATGTCTATTTTTGGTTCAAATTCACTAGTATATAAAAAGTTAGGATCACCTAAAGATCAGGGCCCCCAGCCTCATCTGAGGGCCCTGATCTTCAGGTGGGAAAATTTATTTTATTTTTGTTAAATTTTTAGGAGTAATTCCCCACAGGTTTGACAAATAAAACAAACAATTCATTCTATGGGATATAGTGCCCGGTTAGGTTAACTGAATGCCCGGTTAGGTCAACTGTATGCCCTTGATGATTGGTTAGGTTAAGTTGTGATATTTTCGTTAAAACTAACGAAAATATCACGACTTAACCTAACCAATCATCAAGGGCATACAGTTGACCTAACCGGGCATTCAATTAAACTAACCGGGTATTCAATTGACCTAACCGGGCATTCAATTAACCTAACAGGGCATATACTGTATATATATATATATATATATATATATATATATATAGGTGGCCGGACAGTTCGCTACCGGGTAGTTCGCTACCGGACATTTCGCTACTGGACATTTCGCTACTAGGTCTGTTCGTTACTAGGTCACTTCGCTATCATTAAAGGTTAAAATCATTGTTATATTTTATACATAAAGCTGTGTTAACAATATTTACATAGGTAAATAAACTGAGGTACATTTGTTAATGTTTATTAAGACATAAAACGGGACTAGTATGTTTCATGGACTGCTCTCGATTTTCCTACAAAATTACAAATAAGGCAGTCGATGACCCTGATTTTGTTTCTGCAATCGGTTTTTTGAGAAACCTAACCTAACCTAACCTGACCTAACCTACCTAGAAAAATGTATACTGGAAAAATGTATTTTTGACTAAAAAAGTGCATAACTTAACATGTTATTACAACTTAACATGTTATTACATTATCATTTGTATAATTTAGGTCTCGGGGGTACGGGGGCTCCGCCCCCGTAAAGATCACGCATCACGAATTGATCGGTATAGGGTTCACTTTGTGATGCGTGATCTTTACGGGGGCTCCGCCCCCGTACCCCTGAGACCTAAATTATACAAATGATAATGTAATAACATGTTAAGTTATGCACTTTTTTAGTCAAACATACATTTTTCTAGTATACATTTTTCTAGGTTCGGTTAGGTCAGGTTAAGTTAGGTTAGGTTAGGTTTCTCAAAAAAACCGATTGCAGAAACAAAATCAGGGTCATCGACTGCCCTTGTTTGCAACTTTGTAGGAAAATCGAGAGCAGTCCATGAAACATACTAGGTCCCATAAAACATATTTGTTAATGTTTATTTTATACCACGTGGCGTGACCAACTAACCAACTAACTAACAAACTTTTTTGAATATGGTAGTGAAGCGACCTAGTAACGAACAGACCTAGTAGCGAAATGTCCAGTAGCGAAATGTCCGGTAGCGAACTGCGTAGCGAACTGTCCTAGCACCATATAAATATGGATCACATGAAGATTATCCCCCCCAGCCCGATCCACCTTTGTTTCTCATAAATTGTTTTTTATCATAATAAAATTTTTCTGATCTTATTATTTTTATCTTCCTTTACTTTGGGGGCCCTTATCTTCAGGTGGGAAAAAGTAGGGGCCTTGATCTTCAGGTGAGAAAATTGGGGGCCCTGATCTTCAGGTGATCCAAAAGTTGTATGTGGTAGCAGTTCATAGAGACTTGCAGTAATCGTAATGGAACCTTATTACTGTATAAGACTAGTAAACTACATGGAGTTCAACGCTGTTCACGATTATATTAATTGTTTATCTTTATAAACACAGATATTAAAATATAATTACCTGTATGTCAATGAATGCACATTCAGTTGTCCTTTAATATAACTTATTTGTCTGTGTTATATGTTGTTGGACTCGGTTGCCCCCCCTCCACCCCACCTTCCTCCAGTTGAAGTCGTCTGTGAGGCGAGGAACATTACATATGCTGGCAACTGTACGCATGTAATTTTCGGAGCAAGTGTAGTTTACGTCCCCCTGACGCAAAAGGAGACCCAAACTACACTAGGTCAAAGTTGAGGAACGTAAACTCTTCTAGGATCTTTAGGAGACATTTTTTAAATGAATCCATCAAATAAAACGTTAAAACTAACGAAAATAATACGACTTAACCTAACCAATCGTCAATTTATATAATGTATCTGTATATATATATATATATTGTATATAACCTTTGGTTAGCTTCAGCCCGAATTGTTCATTCTGACGAAGGTCAAACTTTTCATTCCACCTTTAACGTGGAATCCGAACCACGCCCCACCAGCAGCAGCCCAGCGTGTTAACCACTAGGCCACCCAGGGTACCTATTTATCTACCAACCACTTCTTTATTGTGTGGAAGGATGAACAGCTGGGTTTTGCTGTGCGCCGGCTGCCGTCACGGGGTCTCGATCCCGGGGCCGATGGATTCGTAGTCAGCGACGCTAACCACTACACCACCGAGGCGCATATATATATATGAGCAGGTGTAGTTTATGTCGCCCTGACGCAAAAGGGGACACAAACTACACTAGGTCAAAGTTGGGGAAAGTAAACTACACTAAGATCTTTAGGAGACATTTTTTAAATGAATCCATCAAATAAAACGTTAAAACTAACGAAAATATTACGACTTAACCTAACCAATCGTCAATATATATATATATATATATATATATATATATATATATATAATATATATATATATATACAGTGCGATCGAAAAGTCTCTCCGCAGTGCTATGTTAACGCATAGGAAATTGAAAAGCTACAATGTTTTCATTCAACCATGATTTAGTGATTTTATTACATAACCTTTTGATTTTACTGCGAAGAGACTTTTCGAACGCACTGTATATATATATATATATATATATATTATATATATATATATATTGATGATTGGTTAGGTTAAGTCGTAATATTTTCGTTAGTTTTAACGTTTTATTTGATTAGGGATACGCATACAAAGTTGGGGAACGCAAACTACACTAGGATAATGTATGGGAACGTAAACTACACTAGGCACCATAAGGGGACGTAAACTACACTTGCTCATATATATGTATATATATCAGGAAAGAGCTTTGAAAAACGAAGTTCCAATAAAAACATAAAAGTCGCAACTGTTCTTGAAACGTCATAATTTGCAAACCTTTCTAGACTCATCCCATCATCAGTTCAATAAAAGCTGAAATCCAAACAAGTAAATTCATATGAAAACAGGCCCAAGAATTATTTACAAACGATTTAAAACAGCGAAATCGGTAACAAAAAAAAAAAAACACTGGACAGATATTACGTTAAGACTTAAGTTATAGGTAAACACTGTAAAATACAAGGTGATCTAAAAAAAGGCGTTTCTAAAAAAATAATGTACAACAAATTTTTTTTTAACAACTTTTTAATCACCCTGTATTTAGAGCATGCGCCTATATCAAGTCATTGAGATTGGGTTCTAATTTCTTTATTTTAACTGAGGTATGTAAAATTTACCTATTTTGGAGCTAATTTACGTTAACAAGCTAAAGCGGGCCCACAGGGTCCATTTAGCTAGACCTCAGTAATTGGGGTGCCTGCGGTCCCCCAGTCACTGGCGAGTCAATTATTCGATCAAGAAAACTATAGAAAAGAACGCAGCCATAAAAATCTTTAGCTCCACAAATCTTCATAAAATGAGTTCGGATGTGACGCTAAGATTTTCATTGCTGCGTTCTTTTCTAGCTAAAGTGGGCCCTGCAGCAGTGGTGAGCAAAAAGTAATCGATTACAAATAAAAATTGCTGATGTCTGAAAAGTAACTAAAAGTATAAAGTAGAAATTACTTCGGATCACCTGAAGATCAGGGCCCCCAGCCTTCGTTAGTTAGCCTTATAAGCTAACTAACGAAAATATCACGACTTAACCTAACCAAGGTCAACTGTACGCCCTTGACGATTGGTTAGGTTAGGTGGTGATATTTTTGTTAGTTAGTCTTATAAGGCTAACTAACGAAGGTTGGGGGCCCTGATCTTCAGGTGATCCATTACTTCTCTGGATTAATTATAATATAATTAATCCAGAGAAGTAATTTCTACTTTATACTTTTAGTTACTTTTTAAACAGCAGTAATTTTTATTTGCAATCGATTACTTTTTGCGCACCACTGCCCTCTGGGCCAATATAGCTAGACCTGCGGTGCTGGGGCTTTCGGCCCCAGTAATTGGTTGGGGACCTCAGGCCCCCCAATTACTGGGGGAGTCAATTGTTAAGCTTCACAAAAGATCCTCGTGAACTTAAAGTAAATATTAAAATATTAAGCTTTCACTGCCTTAATAATTTCTTTTCAAAATCTTTGGTATCTGAGTTCAGCTTTTGAAATAATTTTTTTGACAGACTATTTTTAGACAGTCTCAATTATATTATAGATTAATAAAATAGAACTCAGTATGTAATTGCTATTTTTTTTTTTTAGTTTAAGTTTAGTTTTAGTTGAGTTTATTTTTTTTTTTCTACTTTTATTTGCCCCCCCCCCCCCGACCCCCTTGCTGGTTTTAAAATATTTTGTAAATATTTATTTTGGATCTTTTAAACTATTTCCTCCCCCTCCCAGCTTCAGAGAGGAGGGGACATAGTTTAAAAGGTCAATATTAGGGGGAGATAATTTAACAGGTTTTACTTATCTTATTTACAGAATAGAATTTTTAAGATATGTATATAAGATAAGATCGGGTCCGGACAAAAGCCCCTAGGACAAAATCCCCCTAGGACAAAAGCCCCTGGACAAATTGCTGGGTATGGCAAGTCAGGTGTCACATCTAATCTGAAAAGATCAGAAGATATTTAGGTGAAATAACCAATATTAACCTGTTATATTAATTGAATGCCCAGTTAGGTCAACTGAATGCCCAGTTAGGTCAACTGAATGCCCAGTTAGGTCAACTGAATGCCCAGTTAGGTCAACTGAATGCCTGGTTAGGTCAACTGTACGCCCTTGATGATTGGTTAGGTTAAGTTGTGATATTTTCGTTAGTTTAAACGAAAATGACGGGAGCCAAAATACATAAACTATAAACATAAGCTAAACTATAAACTATAACATAAACTGTAAATAATAAAGAATACAAATAATGATTAAAAAAATTCTGGAGCTATTGAAGAATAGGGACCCCAGCCTTCTTTAGTTAGCTTTATAAGGCTAACTAACGAAAATATCATGACCTGACCTAACCAATCGTCAAGGGCGTACAGTTAACCTAACGATTGGTTAGGTTAGGTCGTGTATTTTCGTTAGTTAGCCTTATAAGCCTAACTAAAGAAGGCTGGGGCCCCTATTCTTCAATAGCTCCAAAATTCTTATTATTATTTTTTCTAGGGGGCTTTTGTCCTAGGGGTTTTTGTCCTAGGGGGCTTTTGTCCTACACTCATATAAGATACATATCTGGAAAGTCCTATTATATTCTATCATATTTCCGGTTTATAGAGAACCATTATTTACATAGGATAAAATTTGAATGCCCCGTTAGGTCAACTGTACGCCCTTGCCGACTGGTTAGGTTTAGTCGTGATATTTTCGTTAGTTTTAACGAAAATATCACGACCATACCTAATCAATCGTCAAGGGCGTACAGTTGACCTAACCGGGCATTCAAATTTTATCCTATGTAAATAATGATTCTCTATTTATTATATGTTTGCAATAAATAATAAATTTGTTGTTATTGTTTTCTTATCTTATTTTGGTTAATTTGCAGAGTTTAAACTTTGGGGGGGGATATAGTTGAAAAGATCAACATTGGGTGGTGATTGTTGAAAAGAGTATGTTGTCGGGGAAATAGTTTAAAAGATCCTTTATTTTGCCTGTTTTTATACGCATGTACTTGTTTATATTACAATTTTTATTGAACTGATGATGGAATGATTCACGAAACTCTTTCATGTGTGTATATATATATATATATATATATATATATATATATATAAGTGACCCCCGCTTAACGCGCCCCCGACCAACGCGGATTTGTTATAACACGGTATAAAAAATATTCAATTTTTTTCATCAAATTATCAAAAATATAAAAAGTTAAAATTTTATCTAAAAAATTTGAGCGAAGAGTTTAGCTTTGTCAGGAGAAGAGAAAGACGACATATTAAACTTCTGTTGTGAAGTAGAAAGAATTCATGGCTCAAGTGAACAAATGTGGATATTACTTAGCAATGGTAGAAACAAAATCAGACTTGGAGTTATATATGCACTACAAGAATCGAGAAACAGTACTGAAATAGTCAAAAACATGTATAACATTATTGGAAAACAAATAAGAAAAGCAGAGTCAAGAGAAGAAAAAATACTCATATGTGGGGACTTTAACTGCAAAATAGGAAAGATAATAGTAAATAATAAGGAAGAAATTACAAAATCAGGTAAACTCCTCATCAATTTAATAGAGTCAAAAGGTCTAACACTTCTTAACTCTAACAATTTATGTAAAGGACTTTGGATAAGAAGGGAAGGAGATTCCAAATCTGTATTGGATTATTTAATTATTAAGCAGGAAGATGATTCACGCGTAAAGGAAGTGTATATAGATGAAAAGAAAATCTGGACCCCTTACAGAGTAACTGATAACATTACTTAGAGTGACCACTGTGCAATGATGTGTACTATCAACTGGTATGAGGCAGCGTGTAAAGTAAATCAGCAAAAGGAAAAAATGATAATAGGAAAAGGACTAAAGAAATTTAATAGATTAACTCAGGGGGCGGGCCTCATAAAAATTGTACGAGAAATGTGTAATATATGGGAAAACAAAATTCAAGAAATAATGGAAGAATGGAAGACAGTTATTAATTAGAAGAGAGTACCAGAAACTATAATTGTAAAGAAATTAAAAAAGATAAAAAGAATTTAGAAGAAAAGAAGTTATGACTGGAATAATAGTGAAGAAGAAAAGAAGAAAGCGAGAACGCGAGTGAGTTTGATAGAGGGATGGATGATAGAGGAGGAAAAAATCAAAAATCAAAAGAAAGTAATTAAGACAATGGAACGGTTAAAAGGAAGCGGAGGACTGGATAATGGAGCATTTTGGAAATTTAAAAAGGATATGACAGAAATACAAAGGTGGAACGAGGAGCTATAAAAAATAGAGAAGGAAAAATTGTAGAAGAAACTAGTGAAGTATTGAAAGTATATGAAGATTTTTACCACGATCTACTTATTACAAATAAGGCAGAAAATAAGGAAGAGAAAAAAGTTGAAGAGACTAATAAACTACACCTGGAAACTACTAAAGCTGTAGTAGAGGATAGACATACCATAAATAGCATTACAAATGAGGATGTTGAAAATGTTATTAAAAAGTTAAAAAATAAGAAGTCAACAGACCAACAATGATGGAGCAATAGTATAATGAAGAATGCTGGATAGGATGTAATGAGAAGTCTGACAAAACTATTCACTGTAATTCTTAAGACTTACAATATCCCAGAACAGTGGAACAATATGAAAATAATATCAATTTACGAAAGTGGTGATAGAATGGACATAGGTAATAGGAGGGGAATATTCATAACAAGTATAGTTAGTAACATTTTTGAGAAAGTTAGACTAAATAAGAAGAGAAGTGACTGGAATCGGGGATTAAGTATGTACCAATGTGGAGGAATAGAAGGGAAATCAACAATGGACCACATATTAACATTGAATGCAATAATTAACTATAATAAAATTTAATATCTAGGTAACAATACATATGTTTGGTTTGGGGATGCTGTAAAATGTTTTGACAAGCTAGAGTTGAAGGACTGCATCGAAGAAGCATTAAAGTAGTAGGCCTAGAAGAAGCACTACTAATATACAACTTAAACAAAAATGGGACAATAAAAATAAAAACACCTTTAGGTGACATAAGACCAAGAAATATAGAAGAGGTAGTCAAACAAGGCACGTCTCTGGAACCCAGACTGTGCTCAGTGGACACGGATAGAGTAAATAATATGGGTAAATGCCTGACAAGAATAAAGGAAATAGAAATTCAATCATGTATATTTATGGATGATATAATGCAGGCATCAAGTAACTTAGGAGTAATGGAAAATTGTAGATCAATGGAAATACTAAAAAAATTTACATTTACTAATAAAAAAGAGAAATGAGGAGTAATGACAATAAATGTGATGAAAAGAAAAGTACCTGAAATGAGAACAATTAACAAAGTGAAAATGTGAAGTATAGAACAAGTGCAAGAATACAAGTATTTGGGACAGTGTTCAAGAGCACAGGTGATCACCAAACACATATAGAAAAAAAGAAAATTAAGATAAATTTCATGATAGCAGATCTAAAGAGATATGGAGATCCAGCTACAGTGGGCCATTGGTCAATAAAGGTGAAAATAAGATTGTATGAAACCATAATAGTACCTACAATATTTTATGGAATGGAAACATGGACGAGAACAAGGACAAAAGATATTGAAGAAGTGGAATAAATGCAGGGAAGAATTCTGACGGAAATAACAGGAATGAAATGTAGTACCCCATATTGGAGATTATTAGCTGAATTAGGAGTGTGGCCAGTCAAAGAAAAAATTGGATACAAGAAGATAATGTTAATGAACAATATATTAAACTCAAATGAGGATAGATTAATTAAAATGATAACCGAAGATCAGTTGAAAAATCCATACCCAAATGTTGGGTAGAGGAAGTGGCAGAAATGTGTAAATTATATAACGTAACATTAGAGGACTTGAAAATGATGGAAAAAGTGAATTAAAAAGTGTACGACAAAAAATTAATGAATATTTACAGGAAGAACTAATAAAAAGGAAAACTAAAATGAAAAAACTAAGATTCATTGATGAATTTAAAAGAAAATCATATCTTGAAAATATGAAAAACAAGGATATGAAGATTATAATGGAAATTCGATTAAATATGGTAGAGGTGAAAGAAAACTATAGAGGAAAATATAAGGACATGAAGTGTGAAGTATGCAGGAGAGAGAATGATACGACAGAACATTTGTTTCATTGTGAAAAACTAAGAAACATAGTGGGGAAGATGATGGGAGTAGAGAATATATAAAAAAAAGAGAAAGTATCAAAAATTATATTGGAAAAATAATGGAAATTAGAAGACTCTGTTGACAGTAAAGGTTTAAGTACATAATAGGAAATACAGTGTAGAGGTTCTGCACCGGAAACGTGTGCTGATCCGCAGGATCAAGTGAGCAATTTCTGGAACCTGGAAACTGGAACTTAACCGTCGGAATGTAAAAATGGAGGGGAATAAGAAGTAACGTTGTTGAAGATGCTTTTAGATAGATGCCAGAAAGAGCGAGAAGAATTAGAATTGGATAGGTTTTCACATTTTTGTCGGATAAAGGAATTTTTGGCGAGTCGAAGAACAGATTTTGCACGATTCTGGGCAGAAATATAAGGTGAGTGAGAGTCAGGAGTTGGATGGCGGCGGTACCTTATGAAAGCCTCCTCTCATTCCATGGAAAATCACAGAAGTACTGTCTAAGGGCCTCCCAGTCAGTGGCGCCGAAGTGCCAAAGGCGCCTCCTCTTGGGAGGATCCAAAGGACGAATTGGAGCGATAGGACAGGAAACAGATATAAGATTGTGGTCGGAGAAGCCCAACGTAGAAAAAAGTTTCACAGAGTAAGAAGAAAGATGAGAGGTAAGAAATAAATCCAGAATGTTGGGCCTATCTTCAAGGCGATCGGGGATACGAGTAGGGTGCTGTACAATCTGCTCTAGGATATTTAGGACAGAAAAGTTGTACGCTACATAGTTCATCAGGGATGTTAGTGAAATGGGAGGAAAGCCAAAGCTGGTGGTGAATATTGAAATCTCCTAAAATGGAGATTTCAACAAAGGGAGAGCGGGAAAGAATGTATTCCACTTTGGAAGTGAGGTAGTCAAAAAATTTTGGATAGTCAGTGGAATTAGAGAAACGTAAACAGCGCAGATGTATTTAGTTTTAGATTGGCAAGTAAGCCGTAGCCAGAGGGTATAGAATTCGGAAGATTCGAGTTCGGGAATACGAGAACAAGTTAGATCATTATGTACATATACGCAACATTCTCCTTTGGAGTGAAATTGAGTATAGAGAAAGTAAGAGGGTAGATAAAAGGGGTTGCTGTCAGTCGTCCCAGGCACCTGAGTTTCAATGAGGTAAAGAAGAAGAGGTGGTGATCAACAGATTGAAAATTTGAGAAAAGGCCACGAATGCTGCAGAAGTTTAAGAAAAGTGAATCAGACAAAAACCCAGAACATCTCGAATGGGCGGCAGCAGATCCAGTCCCGCTACCCGGGTCTGCATTCCTGGTATCGGCAGCTGGAGAGCCAGAAGTGGGGACATTTATGGTCCCCCCCCCCAGGGGACTCTGAGATTCTTAAGTTGATGCCATTTTCCTTTTTTTTTAATTTTGAAAAAATTATGTAGTGTGTAAGATGCATGTATATGTAGTGAGGAATAGGGAGAGAAGTATGTGTTTGAGAGCAAGCTGGACTGCTGACAGGGTAGATGAGACACGGAAAAAGATCAGCTAAGGAGGACAGTAACAGGAGAAACTGGAGTTCCAGCATTCCCTATCTTCTGTCTAACGTTCCCCCCCAGAGTACTTCCCTGGTCGATTGGTGTCTACAATCTTTTCCTTTCGTGCATGTTATAGTACCCCCAGCGAACGCGGATTTCGTTTAACGCGGTGTTGACAGGAACGCATCCACCACGTTAAGCTGGGATCACCTATATATATATATATATATATATATATATACACGAGCATGGACGTAGCCAAGGGGGTGGGCGACGGAGGCGATCGTCCCCCCTCCCTTGGAAAGTCCAGGAAAAAAATCTGCGGTAATTACAACTAAGGTTCACGCCAAACCATAACATTTAACAATTTGGTATCTATATACAATGGAAGGAGTGTCTATATATATATATATATATATATATATATATATATATATATCGGCTATTGATTGATGGCGTGGAAAACGCAGTTTAAAAATAAACAGGAACACCAGAGAAAAAATAAACATCCTTCAGAGTTTAATCAGTACCAACGTTTCGGAATGCACTAATTCCATCTTCACGGCTAAAACAATAAAATGCCAAATCACATACAAAATACAAATTGCAAGTTGCTTAACAATTTAAAATAAAGTTAAAATTATAAAAAGTAGCTAAGAAAATGTAAAACATTAAAACAAAGGTCAATAGATGAAATTAAAAAGTTACAATTATAAAAAGTAGCTAGGAAAATATAAAAGCATTAAAACTAAAAGGTAAGTAAATAAAATAAACAAGTACCTTAACCAAAACATAGCAGATCTACCGATGATTCATCAGAATTTAGATCTAGTTTTAATTTATAAATAAACAAAGATTCCATAATTTTGAGCTCAAGATCAGAGATCCGGGAGCAAATACGGCAAAATTAGACTGTGAAATTGGGTGGTTATTGTTGTGTGAATGGTTACGTATGAGAGAATTAGGTGGTTTGCCAAGTGGTAAATTTGTACGGACCAATTTACCGAGATGTTCGTAAATACGGGATTTTAAGTGTCTTTTAGTTTTAATTATATATGACCCCATACAGTGGTCACACTTGTATTGGTAAACTATGGATGACCTAAGAAGTGTAGGAATAACATCCTTGTATTTAAATAAATGATAAATCGATTTAGACGGGGTGAATATAATTTTTATACATAGTTGTAGGTAGAATTCCTTGAGCAATTTTAAAAATTTGTTTCTCATGTTAAAACTTGAGGTTCCCATATAAGGCAAAATGAAATACAGGATATCTTTGGGAACTGTAATTACGTCTCTAGTTGTGGGGTTTATTAGTCTATTTAAGGTTCTGCCTATTGTAGACTTCACCAATCTAGAAGGGAAATTATTCTTGGTAAGAAGTTTTCGGATGAAATCTAGTTCATCGTGTAGTTTAAAGTAATCCGAACAGATATTGAAAGTTCTGTTAGTCAGAGTCGAAACTAAATTTCGTTTGAAACCTAAAGGAATAAAGGAAGAAAAGTTCGTAGTAAGATTAGTAAATGTCGGCTTTCGGTAAACGGAAGTTTCAAAAGAGGAATTAGTTTTTATTATCTTAATGTCCAAAAAAGACAGAGAGCTATTAGATTCAGCTTCTGAAGTAAACTCAATATTAAGGTGCTTAGAATTAAGGTAATTGCGAAACAAAGGGATATAAAAAAACGTTTTAAAGTTGGAAGGACACTCGTTCAGCCATTTCACTTCATGATGACAAAGAAACGCGTTAGCTAAGGTGGGATCAAGGGGCAGACCCACTTAAACACCTTCAGTCTGTTTGAAATATTCACCGTTGAATATAAATATAAGGTCTTCCACGGAAAATTTTAGTAGTTCTTTCAATTGACCTCTATTAAAACCCTGCACCGTATCAGTATTATTAAAAAGATTGTCAATACATATATCAATAGTTTCTGCAACAGGCACATTGGTAAATAAAGAGTTTACATCGAAGCTAGCCATTGTGTACGAATTATTATTTAATGAGGTAATTTCTCTAATGAAAGAAAAAGAATCCCGTGCTGTATACAAATTATAAGTTATAGGTGATACTATGGGGACCAAGAATTTTGAAAGTTTATAACTAAAAGTTCCTAGTGCCGTCTTTATCGGCAAATTTGCCTCTTGGCAAACCACCTAATTCTCTCATACGTAACCATTCACACAACAATAACCACCCAATTTCACAGTTTAATTTTGCCGTACTTGCTCCCGGAAGCTCGACCTTAAGCTCAAAATTATGGAATCTTTGTTTATTTATAAATTAAAACCAGATCTAAATTCTGATGAATCATCGGTAGATCTGCTATGTTTTGGTTAAAGTACTTCTTTATTTTATTTACTTACCTTTTAGTTTTAATGCTTTTATATTTTCCTAGCTACTTTTTATAATTGTAACTTTTAATTTCATCTATTTACCTTTGTTTTAATGTTTTACATTTTCATAGCTACTTTTTATAATTTTAACTTTATTTTAAATTGTTAAGCAACCTACAATTTGTATTTTGTATGTGATTTGGCATTTTATTGTTTTAGCCCTGAAGATGGAATTAGTGCATTCCGAAAGGTTGGTACTGTTTAAATCTTGAAGGATGTTTATTTTTTCTCTGGTGTTCCTGTTTATTATTTATATATATATATATATATGTGTGTGTGTGTGTGTGTGTCGTTTTTTAAAGCACGTCCAAACAAGTGGCTTACAGGGCTCCGCCCCGGACCCCGCTGGGGAGCTTCCAGCTCTCCCCTAGACCCCCTAACTGTATGTGCTCGCCCGATTCACCACGGAACCTGACGAACGTAGCCCAAGTTCGCCCCCCCCTTGTGACATTCGTGGCTACGTCCCTGTACACGAGTAGTATATATATATATATATATATATATATATATATATATATATATATACACACACATGAGTATTCTAGTAATGCATAAAAACGTCAATAGTAAGTAATAATATAGCAGAGGTATTTAATATAACACTGTGTAACACTGATTCTGTTTATATAGAATTGTTTATGTTTTTATGTGCATTTGTGGGCGCTGAGTCCAAATCTGGCCTTGGTTTGTGTGTATCATCAATGGTTTCAGAGATAATCCATTTTTCATGTTTTACCAGTATAATGTTGTTATGGGCGCAGCAATATCAGAATAATCAGGAATTGTTGACAACAATCCGGATGTTCGTTGACAGTTTCTTGCTCTAGAAATTGCCCGAAACTTCCACTGTGCTATATAAAAAAGGGCGCAGAGTCTGAGAAGTCAGTAAGTGTGAGCACACAAAGAAAGCAGGTTGTTTGTCTGATGGTTACCAGCACTGAGATACTGTGTTTCTGTGCTTCTCTGTGCTGACGATTTGAGTGTTATCGATCCTTTTTTATTGCGAACATTATTTCAGCGTTGTGAATACATCTTTTTTCTGGAATCTGTAATCTGTTGCAGATTTAATAACTCTTCTCTCTATATCTGCAGGTTATGATTAATGTAGTACAGTTTGGTAAAGAGAATGGCAACTAGAGCTTGTAAGCACTCGCCGGATATATTCTACTACGTTTGTGGGTATTACATAGGCCCCAAGCAAGTATCGCATAAGATTGTGAAAGGCACCAAGTTCTCGATCGCGTATCGGCTCTATTTTGATATGCCTATGGGTGACCAAGATAAGCCCTGGGCACCCCATGTGATCTGTGCAAGCTGCCGCTCCACACTTGAAGGATGGCTGCGGGGAGTACGCAAGGCAATGCCCTTTGCGGTACCCAGATATGGAGAGAACCAAAGAGCCACCACGACGATTGCTACTACTGCATGGTAGATGTTTCTAAGTACAGGAAAGTTAAAGGAAGGCAGACTCTTCATTATCCAAGCATAGCGTCGTCCATAGCTCCTGTACCACATGGCGAAGGTCTTCCAATACCACGTCCACCAGAACAGGTATCTATCCATTACTTTACCTTCTGTATTTACAGACTGTGGGTCATTATGTGTCGATTTTTCTTAGTGCTGATGCTCTTCTATATATATAGATATGCCTATATTTTGTTTCTTTGCTTTGCAGGTTGAAAATGAGAATGCAGCTAGCTCATCTGAGATGTCGGCTGGCGAGGACAGTTATGATGAAGAATATACAGTAACTTTCGTACAAACCTCACTTTCCAAATCAGAGGGAATTGAACGACTTAATTAGAGAGTTGGGTCTGTCGAAATCAGGGTCTGAACTTCTGATCTCCATACTCAAAGAGTGGAATTTGCTTGGAGAAGACTGCAAGAGCACTGTATACCGAAAGCGGCATGAAGGTTTGCAAGGTTTTACGATGTCAATGGCTCTCTCTCTTATTGCAGCGAGGTTAATGGTCTATTCACAGCTATTGGGTTAACACATATACCCTCAGAGTGGCGCCTGTTTATTGACAGTTCAACTCGGAGTTTAAAAGCTGTTCTACTCCACAATGGGAACAAATATCCATCTATACCAGTTGCACATTCTGTTCAAATGAAAGAGGACTATGAAAATGTCAAACAACTGCTCACTCAAATCAAGTATGAACAATATAACTGGGACGTGTGTGTTGATTTCAAAATGATTGGTTTCCTGTTAGGTTTACAAGAGGGTTTACTAAATATTCATGTTTTCTTTGCTTGTGGGATAGCAGGGCTTCAACTGAGCACTATAAAACAGTTCAGTGGCCTCCACGTGAAGGACTGCAACCAGGAAAGTACAATATACTCAGGGAACCTCTTGTGAAGCCTGACATAGTTCTGCTACCACCTCTCCATATTAAGTTGGGTCTAATTAGCAGTTTGTAACTGCGTTAGATTTTGGAGGGGAAGTTTTCCAACAGATTCGGGTCAGGTTCCCTAAACTTTCTGAGGCCAAAGTCAAGGCTGGCATCTTTGTAGGACCACAAGTCAAGGCGCTGTTGAATTCAAAGAACCTTCAAGCCAAGATGATTCCAATCGAAAAAGAGGCTTGGTGTGCTTTCCGTGATGTGGTTCGTGGGTTTTTAGGCAACCATAAAGCACCAAACTATAAGGAGTTAGTGTTAAAGTTGATTAAGTGCTACGGCAAAATGGGGTGCCGTATGTCTTTAAAATTACACTACCTGCATTCACATCTAGACTTTTTTCGTGATAACCTGGCAATGTGAGTGAAGAACATGGCGAAAGATTCCATCAAGATATTCAAACGATGGATAAAAGGTACCAGGGCCATTGGGATGCTTCCATGATGGGAGACTACGTATGGTCCCTGATCAGAAAGGATAAGAATGTTCATACGCGGAAGTCGCGTTCTTCAGTGCATTTTTAAGGAACGCACACTGCATAACGAGGCTTGTTATTCTCTTATCGTTCTTCTCATGATATTATTATATCCTTTGCACCATTTTTGGGTTTGTCAAACAATTTTGGCTCAATAAACGTTAATTTCCATTCAATAGTGTTTTATTTTCGGAAAATATTTGTTAGCCTTCTTTATATACTTTGCCATATGAAAAGTGTGATAACCTATATTTTTGAAACGGTTGATGATAGAGCAAAACCAATATCATTTTTGGAATCAGCGCCCGAAATCATTAAGAAACGACAGAAAAATCACAATAAACAGAAATTTTTTCAAATTTTGTTACCCAGTGTAATTAACGCAAACACGAAATGCAAGCATACAAACTCATTATCACATTTATTTTTTATATCAATACGATATGAATCGTTATGATACAATTTTCATGTCAAAGTACATTCATATTCATTTTGATATAATGAATTTATGACTTAGTTTTATCTTCGACTGGTAAGTGAGAAAATATCCTCTCTCTCTCTCTCTCTCTCTCTCTCTCTCTCTCTCTCTCTCTATATATATATATATATATATATATATATATATATATATATATATACAGGGTGGCACAAAAGTCCCGCATCATAGAAATTTTCAGTGTTGACTAATAATATTTTTTTTTTCTTTTAGGGAGGGGATGGCTGCGAAATTAACAATAGGTGAGAGGGTAAGCTTGGTTTTAATGTATGGAATACAAGGTACTACGAGTCTATCTATCGCTACAGAATTTAAATTCTACAAATCGATGAATCGGTACAGAATTTAAATTCTGTTCCGATTCATCGATTGGTTGTACCTGGTATTCCATACATTAAAACCAAGCTCACCCTCTCGTCTATTGTTAATTTCGCAGCCATCCTCTCCCTAAAAGAAAAAAAATAATATATTACAGTCAACACTGAAAGTTTCCTATGATGCGCGACTTTTGCGTACAAAAAAAAAATTGCGAAACTCGTTCATAAGAATATAGTCGTATTAATCAAAAGAAATCATTAAGATTGCAGGGGGGGGGGCAATCATTGTTTACCACGCTGTACATATATTATATATATATATATATATATATATATTATATATATATATATGTAACTTTATTATCTATTATGACTGCAGATCCAACTTGCAAAGACTCTTGCGACTCGTTGCGAGCGACTTAATAAATTGTTTAGCGGTTGGCGTCATGGGAACTCCTGCTCTAAATGTTCTGCTATTATTCATAATGGATTATATAAATTTAATGAGTTAAGCATTAGTATCACGTGATGTTGGTTCAAAGCGTTACGAGGATGGACAAACTTTTAATAGGATTTGTAGAGACTTTAGCCTTTTCAGTCAACCAGCTAAGAAATAAATGATGTATTGTCATTACAGTTGGAGAAACCTAAAGAAATTGATGTACCGAGGTTTTATCTGATATGACTGGATTTTATCACATATTATAAAGAACTTCGTGGGCTTGGACGATGGGTAAACATTTTAATTTCTAAATTCAATAGGGAGCATAATGACTGCCAAATAAAATTTGTTCTTACGGCACGTTGGATAAATCCTCAAGCATTTTACACATCCACTCGTAGTGGGACTGCAATTAAAGCAGTAGAAACTGAAACTTGGATTTTTGATTCGCAGTTCCTAAGACGAGATATTTATCCTATTTCATGCATATATTTTTACGGAGATTTATCCCTTCCATAATAATAATTATTCAAGAGGGACAGAAACTGGCACAGCGTTCAGGCCAACTAATGCAACCCAAGGCTCTAACTTCCGTATTATTATTATCAGCATTATAGGAGTTCGAACCTCCGATCTCTGTGTCTTCACTTCGCTTATAGGGAAGTGGCGTTATCCACTGAGCTATGGACGCTAGCAATCCCTTTGATACCCACGTGTATCTTTCTTTTTAAAGAATTGGAAGTGTTCTCGCCTTAAAGTCCTGAGCTAGATACGCAAATATTATTCTTATGGACAGTGGGGAGACTGGGTCGTTTAATAAAAACAAAAAAAAAATTAAGGAGTGTACATTGACTTGCGGACTAACGCCTATACATTTGGTTCATTCCTATATCGTTTGCAGGAGCGAGTTATGAATATTAAAAAATGGTAAAATACAGACATACAGTTCGATATATATATATATATATATATATATATATATTATATACATATACACACACACACTGTATGTATATATATATATATATATATATATATATATATATATATATATATATATATATATATACTGTGTATTAGGCCGGGTCGAAAAATTAAATTTGTGAATTTCCACATGCCTGTGTCCAAGAAATTTGTACATGCACTATAAATGCTCAACAATGATTAAAAAAACTAAATTGATCAAGTTTTAGATGTTCCGCAAGTCCTCTGAAGATTGCAAGTAAAACGTAAAACATTACAAAAACTTCAAAACTTTTAAAACTTTATTTAAATACGTAGGGAATCCAAAAAGTTTCAGGAAAATTCAAAAAGCTTTAATACAAAAACCCTTTAATAAAAGTTCCAGAATGGTCAAATAACTTTAATAAAAGAAAACAAAAGATGATATACGTTTAGGAATGCTCAACAACGTTCGACATAATTCCCACCTATCTCTATACACTTTTCTAAGCGATGTTTCCAGCGTTCCAATCCATTTTTATAAAATTCAGAGTTTTTCGACTGAAACCATCTCAAAACTGCTGTTCTGGCATCTGCTATCGAGTCGAAACGCGTTCCTTTTATGTGATCCTTCAATTTTGGGAATAAAAAAAAGTCGGAAGGGGCTAGATCCGGACTGTAGGGGGGTGAGGTATGATTTCCCATCGAAATTCCCGTAACACGGCTCTTGAGGCATTTGCAGTGTGAGCAGGTGCATTGTCGTGATGGAAAAGCACCCCGCGATGAAGTTTACCAGGTCTTTTTTCAACAAGCTTATCTTTCAGCTTCCTCAAAACATTTTCATAATATTGGGCGGTGACTGTTTTTTGTCCTTCAAGAAAGTCCACTAAAATTATTCCTTCACAATCCCAAAAAATGTAGCCATTACCTTTTTAGCTGATCTTTCTGCTTTAAATTTGATTGGGCCATCTGATCCTCTTGGGAGCCATTGTTTTGACTGAACTTTGCTTTCCGGATCATACTGATAAATCCAGGTTTCATCCCCTGTTACAAGTCTATGCATAAAACAATCTTCATGAACTTCCATTCGATTCAAAAGATCAACAGAATGACTAGCCCTTTGGTCAAACTGTTCTTGGCGCAACGCTTTAGGCACCCACCGAGCAGAAAGTTTGCTAAGTTCTAAGGTATCCACCAAAATGGAATGAGCAGAACCACGAGAGATACCCACCTCATTGGCTATTATTTCACAGGAAATTCGACGATCTTTTTCGACTAGTGACCGAACAGCAGCAACAGTTTCTTCATTAATTGATGTTGATGGCCTTCCACTCCTTTGGTTATCATTAAGAACCTCTTGACCCGTTTTAATCTTTTGATCCAGTCATAAACGACTGATTTCTTAGGTGCTTCATCTCCATAAACTTCACGTAAGGCATCAAGTATTTGTGGTGGTTTCCATTTAAGTTTTGTTAGGACTTTAATGTTAGCTCTCCACTCGAATTTTGAGATTTCCGTTGCCATGAAAAATAGGATTCTTTTTAACTCCGTCTTAAAGCACTGTCACCAAGGTTGTGTAAGTCTTAGCATGGCCTAATATGTATGAAGGTCCAAATTCATGTCAAAACAAGAATTCATTAAATTCTGATTCGAAATGATTGAATTATTAAACTTTTTCGGAAACTTTTTGGATTCCCCTCGTACATAAACTTTATTAATTATTTGGCAATTGTGATTTTTTATTAAGATTTTCTTGTATTTTTTGTATTCTTGTTGCTATTAAGTTTTTTCTTGACTGTGTTTCGTCCAGAATATATATAATTTATATATAGATTTTCTTGTATTAATATTTTCTTATTAAGATTTTCTTGTATTAATATTTTAATATTAAAATTTTCTGGTATTTTTTGTATTCTTGTTGCTATTAAGTTTTTTCTTGACTGTGTTTCGTCCAGAATATATATAATTTATATATACAATTTTTCTTTCCAGAATTGATTATTTGAATAGTTAAATACGCGTTGTTACACTAACAGAATGACTTTCCCAAATTATCCGAAATGGCTGAGGCCGTAAAAGTGAAAGAAACTGTTGAAAAAATCATGAGTCCAGCTGTTTCCCTTTTTGGGAAAGCCGAGCTCAGTGGAAATCAACTTCCCCTATATGAAGACGTTTTAAAAGAATATTTACAAACAAGCTATCTCTTACTTATAGCTAGTGAGGGGAAAAAAGAGCCAAATGCTGATGATGTGGAAAGAATAGTTGCATCAAAGGTAAAAGAGATCTGGAAAAGTGCATCAATTCCAACAATATCAGAACAGCAAATATTAGCCAGAGTAAAGGATTGTCATGAAAAATCTAGAAATATGATGAAGACTGGCAGAAAAAGGAAAGATTTTGAATCTAAACTGACCGCGTTCAAATCCAAAAATCAAAGGCTTTTTGATATTGCTGCCTGCAAATGCCATGATCTGTTTTCTTGCACTTGTGAAAACGAGCTAAAAGTTCCTGCCATGGAACGTTCTTTCCTAACTGACCAAAGAGGTGCACGAAAAATGGCAATAGGCCGTATTGATTTATAGACAACGAAGAAACTTCAAATAAGATCTGAGCGTAAAGAGCAAGAAAGAGCATGATTTTCTAAAAACATTGAAGATGGGGATACCAATAACCTATCCACTTCCAGGAAGAGCCAATGGACTGGGATAACTTTCATACAATTCCTGATTCTGACACATCAACAGATACAGATCGAGAGCGTGATGATGATGATCATATTGAGGAAGGCATAAAGAAATCAGGGGAAGCACATAAGCTCACTCGCAAATTGTTTCATTAGCAAAAACTTGTGACCGATTCGGAATATCAGATAGAGCTGGTGCAGCCGTTGCCTCTGCTGTTGTGGAAGATTTTGGTCTCATTACCTCTGAAGATTATCACAATGTTGTGGATAAGAATAAGGTGAGACGGCAGAGAAAGAAGATCAAAGAGGAGTTGAGTAAATCAAGTGAAGAAAGCATAGAAACATTGTATTTTGTTGGAAGAAAGGACTTAACTAAAGCAAATCTCTGTAAGGATGAGAGGTACTACAGTACAACAATTACTGAGGAACACATCACGCTTATAGCTGAACCAGAATCAAAATATTTTGGGCACTTCACTCCTGTGACTGGAAATTCAACTAACATTTCCAAGGGAGTGATAAAGTTTCTAACAGTAACAATATTAAGGTAGACAATCTGAAGGTCACTGGATGTGATGGAACCATTGTAAACACTGGTATACATAATGGAATTAGCAGGCAACTAGAGGTACACTACAATACTCCTTTTCATTGGTTCGTGTGTTTGCTGCATACCAATGAGCTACCTCTCCGCCATTTGATTAATTATTTGGATGGTAAAACCAAAGGACCAAAAGCCGTTGCTGGAAATGTTGGCAAAAGTCTTACTGCGTGCGAAAAAATGTCAGGTGTCAAGTTTGAAGCAATCAAATCAAGTAATATGCCTTCTATTCAGGGGATCTCGATCTAAGCCAAGATCAAAAGTATCTCATGGAAATTTGTAATGCAGCCATAGAAGGCCAATGTTCCCAAAACCTTGAAAACCGCAACCCAGGTTCTTTGAACCATGCCAGATGGCTTACGACAGCCAACGGATAGTTAGACTTTATGTTGCGACCAAAAAGCCGTCAGAAAACTTGAAAACTCTGACCGAATTCTTTGTTCGCGTTTATGCCCCAACGTGGTTTAATATAAAGCGAAATCCTTACTATTACCAGGGACCAAGGCACCTCTGGTTTATGATATCTGGTTCAAGATACCTATCTGATGTCGTAAGGGATGATGAAACTAACCCTCTATTGAAAAAGTACCCATGTCATTCACAAGCTGTGGAAAGACATGTCAAACTTGTAACAGAAGCATCAGCTTTTGTCTGTGGCCAGGAAAATAGAGATGGTTTTATAAAGGCAAGAATTGCTTCAAGATCAAACATGCCTACATTTGAATCAAAATGTGAATTCAAATGTCAATAAACTACATATAAAAACTAAAGGAAGGGAGGTTGGGCTGGGCATGGTGTGGAATTCGACCTACAGCCACCTCCTCGTGGTGAATTCTGGGTGATTTGCCTTGTAAACTATCATGGCTGTCAGCAAAGAGCTGTAGTTTACTCTACGGAGTTTCGGAAAAAATCACCAAAACTTTAAGTGACTTGCGGAGCCTCAAAATATTTATATAAAAGCTTGAAACTCTGTCATGATACTTTCTATGTAGGTACACAAACTTTCGTAATACAGGGTAAATGTAACTTCCCAAAAAGTTTTTCAAGCAAAAACGACCCGGCTTACTGTGTGTGTGTATATATATATATATATATATATATATATATATATATACTGTGTATATATAAACACACATATATACATAATGGTTACTTTATAAACCCTTCATGATTGCTAAAAGAGGACTTATGTAGCTTGTTATTCTTCGCATTATAACGTCTTCACAAAAAGATCGAATCTCTAACGGTGATTCAAAAGGGTGAATTGAACTTCATTAAAACTCCATTTTTGTACATAATAAATAAAATATTTTAATATGACAGTAATGGTCATAGATGGTCATAAACAAATAAATAATTCATAGTGTAGTTTCGTCTTTCATAAAACTTTATAAATTCCTAAATATACATCTTTGAAATATGGGATTTAATTTATTTATTTATCGTGAGTAAACAAGCATACTCAATATTTTGTTGAATATTTTGTAGAATATTCTTGTTTGAAAGACAGTATAATAATATTGTAATAATACTGTCTTTCGAACATAAATTGCGCGTGAATTATATACAACACCTTCGGTAAACCTTAATGTTACGAAGAAAAGCTGTTGTGTAAATGTTGTGTGTGTGTGTGTGTGTGTGTGTGTGTGTGTGTGTGTTATTAAAGACCGTCGTTCCTGGCTCATTAGGTAATACAATTTCCAAATACTGTAAATAAAATGAAGAGAGAGGTCGTGAGTTCGACTCCAGATAGTGCTCATTAATAATAATCCAAGAGTTAGCGCAATGAACTGCATTAGTTTGGCCTGAGCGCATATACCAGTTTCTGTCCCTTCTTACTAATTAATTTGTATTGTGTATATACAAAGTGGTTCAGAATTCTGGAATCATAGGCGAATAGATTTTTTTTATGTTTCAGATAACCTTTTGTGATTGATCATGGCTGCCGAGTACACACTACAGGAAAATGTAGGGCTAGTTCTTCTGCATGTAGGTGGATTAAGTTAATGGGAAGCATGTCAACAATTCTATGAGAATCATCCGGATAAAGCTAAACCTACACAAGGAATGTTGTCGAAAGCATTACCAAAATTAAGACAAACGGGTAATGTGGCTGATAAGCCTCGCAGGGGTCGAAGAAGAACTAGTACAGATGAGGAATCAGAAGTACTTATCCTGGCGAAGGTCACAGTTAGTCCGCATAGGTTGACACGGAAAATATCACAAGAGTTGGGTACACGTCATCAATCAGTTCTGCGAATACTGAAAAGGTACA
>JAJOZX010006455.1:0-35000 GCA_023014485.1 Bathynomus jamesi | reverse complement strand
ACATGAAAGCGCTTGAGCACTATTTCGTGTTTTAATTTTCCTTTGTGTTTATTTTCGTCATATATATATATATATATATATATATATATATCCAATGAACGCTCACAGCTTAAATGGAAATGAGGTAAAAAGTTGCATATTTTACACAATATCATTCCGCCCATACGCCATTTCAGCTCGCAGCAGCATTGCCGGGTAAACAGGAGGTTAGTGTACTAATGAGGCCTCCGGAGCTTGTTTATCACCACTAAAAGCAACTATGCTCTGTGTTAGCCTAATTCATTCGAACAATATAAAAATATGTAGCCATTGTTTCATGCAAGTTTTGTCAGTTTGTAATGCTGACTTTTCTAGTTATTATCAGTTCCAGTGCATATTTTTTCAGGAAGAAGATGCACATTAGTTTATGTTCCCTCACCAAGAGACACATATACCTGTTTTTAACTTATATAATAATTATTAAACTTATATAAAAATTATTATAAAACTTATAAAACTTATATAATAATAATAATAATAATAATAATAATAATAATAATAATAATTAATAATAATACCAAAGTAGTGCGAAGTGACTCGAAAAGATTTGAAAACTAAGTTTGAAAAGTTTTTTAGAAATTCTAATCAGTCGTATATAAAACTATGATTAGAGCATTTTAATCGAAAACTAAATATTTTATAGCAAGAAAAAAATTTTCTCGTTGGTTGCTTTTCTAATTTACTGCGAAGTCACGATAAAGAAACAAGAATGAAGAAAACAGCAGACGAACAATCAGCGTAAGATGTTGTTATTCATGCGGAAGGAAAATTATTCTTCTGACTTTCATTGCTATTCTTTGTTATTCCTTGTTATTCTTGTTATTCTTTCATCTTTACTCTAAATAATGAAATGCGATCTTTCCAAAGCATATTTTAAGACCAAACTGTAAATAAGAAGCAATAATTTCAGAAACGGAATTATTGGGAATTTTTTTTCCGTTTCTCAAGGTATCAGCGTCCGGGGTGGTTCAGGGGTTTTAAGGCAGTGACTGATGTCACCTTACACCAGTTAAAAATTTACCATTTACCATTTTCTCAAATTATTGCTTTTCGCTGTTCCCATTAAAAGAGGGTATTCATCAACCGCTCTGAAAGCATTCGTACACTCAAAATAAATACTATATTTAATTTAAACAAAGAATTTGTTTGTACGAGTATTTTATTTAGAATAACAAAATACTGTCCAAAATTATGAAGCCCAATTTTGTTTTGTCAAATTTGAACTAAACAAATTTGGCTTAGATTAAACGCATAGGATTTACTTAGAAGTAATTTTTAAATTTCCCACATGAAGTCAATCCCACTTCCAAGTAAATACAATACAGGGTGTTCAAAATGAAACGCAAGCCATTGGAGAATGCATATATCATCGTAACCTACCCTTTTCTTTTCTATTTTGGGTAACGTTTCTTTTTGAACACCCCATATTATGTTTGTTCAATATAAACAAAAGTTATTTTGAAGTACCATAATTTATTTAGTTCACTCTAAAAAAAATATGAACTCATATAATTTTGAACACAGTACTTTGTTAGTCTAAAATACAAACAAAGTTACTGTTTAAATTAAACAAGATGTTTTGGGTGTATGTCTCATATTAAATTTGGGAATATTTCTTAGCCTCAACGACCAACTTTCTTTCAACTTTTTTTCCTACTCATTGTGGTATCATTCCACCCAATGTCATTCCCATTTCATTCTGCGCCCAAGAATGGGAAAACCGAGAGTGAGAATTTCAAAGTAGGTATTTTCATTTCTGTCTCTTCCCAATTCATGCCATTCTCATTCTTATCCATGGCTTTCCCACTCTAGTCCAGGGTAGGTTAACTTAAGTTAGGTTAAGTTACAATAGGTTAGATTAGGTTAGGCTAATGTTAGGTTACGTTAAATAAGTTAAGTTAGAAATATTAGCCATTCTCATTTGGCGTCTTTACCGCGGATGCCAATACTCGTAGAATGACATTCTACAATCAAGAAAACACTTTTGTCAAATGTGGATTTTTTCACTTCTGTGCATTTGCATTTGCGAACCGTGGATGGGAGTGGAAATGACATTGAGTGGGAAGTAATCGTCAATGTCATTTCCATTCCCATCCGTGGTCCGTAAATGAAAATGCACAAAATGAAAAATCCACATTTGAGAAAATGTTTCTTGGTTTGAGAAACAATGTACTCCATTTCCATTGGCAGTAAAGCCCCAAATGGGAATGGCTAATATTTCCTAAATTAATTTAATCTAACCTAACCCAACCAAACCTAACCATATCGTAACTTAACACAACCAAACCTAACCTAACCCGAACCAAAGTGGGAAAGCCGTGGATGAGAATGTGAGTGGCATGAATTGGGAATAAACCGATTTGAAAATGCCTCCATTAACATTCTTGCTCTCGGCTTTCCCACTCTTGGGCGCGGAATGAAATGGGAATGACATTGAGTGAATGATACCAAAAAAAATCTATTTCTTTTATCTGCTTTAATTTCTGCTCTTTTTGTAACTTAGTTTTATCTTCACAGAACCTCCAACCAATAAAAGGTGAGCGAAACTGCTACTATTACAACAAGACTTTTTAACTTTCGATACCTCCGAGCAGTTTTAGTTTGATATATCGAACGGTTTTTTCCCAAATGTTTCGAATGTAGTGACAAAAAAGAAAATAATTTAGCTTTGAGGTTTACACGCTTATACGAACGATGAAATTAAATGACCTCAGGTGACTGCCCGTTTAGTCCTTTGTTTGCGAGAAAAATATTGGAAAAAAGGTAAAAAAAAAGGTTCAAAACCATAACAGAAAAGGAAATTTGGTAGAAAAAAGTATTTCAAAATATAATTATTTTATTTGTATTCCTCCTCCCCCCAAAAATATATACTGTATATATACACACACTATATATATATATATATATATATATATATATATATATATATATATATATATATACATATACACACACGGTGTGTGTATATATATTATATATGATGCAAACCCACAAGGAAAGAGAGAAATGATTCCAGGGAATCTCTTGTGGAGTTACATTCATTCATTTTCACGTTTTAATTGTGAAATTCATCTCATATATATATATATATATATATATTATAAATAATTTGTTTGTATTTTAGACTAGCCAAGTACTGTCTTCAAAATTATATGGATTCATATCTTTTTAGAGTGAACTAAATAAATTATGTTACTTTAAAATAATTTTTGTTTATATTGAACAAACATAATATGGGGTTTTCAAAAAGAAAAAGTCTTAGGTTAGAATATTATTAGTTAAAATTTTTTGTTATTCAGGGTGACAAATTGAGAAAAAGTGGCAAAAAAAGGTCTTTTCTCTCTTTTTGATCAGGAGTGTACATATGTACGTGTATATATATATATATATATATATATATATATATGTGTGTGTGTGCGTGTGTGTGTGTGTGTGTGTGTGTGTGTGTGTGTGTGTAAACTCCTGATCAAAAAATGAGAAAAGATTCTTTGTCACTTTTTTACAATTTGTCATCCTGAATAACAAAAAATTTTGACTAATAATATTCTATCTTAGAAATCGATGCAAACTACAGTATTTGGGAAGTTAAACGTTAGTGTTTTAGTTAGTGTCTGTTGAACTAAAAGAACTAGTAAACGCTCCCTTTTAATTTAATCTATCAAAATATCTGATCAGAATAAATGAAACCTACTTATTAATACTTAGTTTATCAAATTAGCTAAGTAACAGAATCATACATTGTTTTCCTCGCGTTTTCCTGGCTGTTGAAATGGCTGGTAAAATCCTCACAAGAAATGACAAAAAATATTCCCAAACACTTTAGATTTTACCTTTATAAAACTTCTGATTTATGCAAACAATGACAAATGTCAGAAACAAATTCAATGTATATTATCATTATCATATAAAATGCATAGAACATAAAATTATTATTGTCATTATTGCCATCATTTGTGGAAATTGTAGAAGGTCACTGTAAAAACATATTCCAAGTCTGAAGAAAGAAAGGCTGATGAAAACTTTATGATGTATCATATAATATATGATTATGTTATTTAACTAATCCCATAAACTCTGTATTAATAAGTAGTTTTTACTTATTTTGATAAAACAAACAAAAACATGTAGCATTTACTATTTCCTTTAGTTCAACAGAGATAGTTAGATAAAACGCTAACATTTTACTAAGATAGTTTTCAAGATTTCTAAAATATAATAATAATATTAAGCAAGCTATTGTAAACTGCAATTATTTTTCGTTATTCAGAGTGACAAATTCAGAAGGAAGGGCAAAGAAACGATTTTGTTTTTTTTCTAGCGAAAAAAAAAAAAAAAAATATATATATATACAGGGTGGGCCGAAAGTCTGGATCCATAGGAAAATATTTATTTTAATACATAAATTACAACAAATGGTAAATACTTAAAATGAATATCAACTTTAACTCGTAAATGCGTATCCGTGATACTGTACAGTGGTTCGTACTCCAGTATAAACAACAAATTATAACAAATGCTCAAATTGGCGGCCTCTGACATCGAGACACTTAGGGATGGAATTTATGATTTTTAATAATTCTTCGAATTGACGTTCTCGAGATGCGTGTTTCATTTGATAATCTTCTTGTTGACTTTACTGGACTATTCGTTAAAGTTTCACATACCATCGCAGAGGTATTTTCATCAGTTGCAGTTTTTGGACGACCAGAACGCCGTCGATCATGTACACTTCCTGTTTCTTTGAAACGTTTAAACAACTTGCCAACAGTCGCATGTGTTACTGGATGCTTATCAGGATGATTTCCATTGAATTCGGTAGCAACGTCTCTGTGTGTAGCGCCCTGTCTTGCGTACATGAGCACAAGTTCTACCCGGTCTTCTGTTGTTAGATTCGAAGCCATTTCTGGGCTGAAATAGAAAAAGTATTTGAGTATTTATACTGGAGTACGAACTACTGTACAGTATCAAGGATACGCATTTACGAGTTAAAGTTGATATTCATTTTAAGTATTTACCATTTGTTGTAATTTATGTATTAAAATAAATATTTTCCTATGGATCCAGACTTTCGGCCCACCCTATATATATATATATATATATATATATAAGCACGCTAATTAATATTTTCAGCATTCAGACTATCAAATCCCAATGGAAAATTCAAATGGAATTTGAAATGGAATGATTCTGGCAGTTTTTCATATCTCTTTATCTATCTGTATATCTATCTATCTGTCTATCTAATTATACATATATGCTGTGTATGAAATCTTGTTTCCAAGCAGGAATCGAACTTGGGCGCTATCTAACGCAAAGGGAGAAAGTTGACCAGGGTGTAGCATCAAAGTATATTAAGGTTTGATCTTCGATGAGATGGAAATGAAACCGGAAAATTTTTGCCTTTGATTAATTGTAAAATTGGAATTTCTCTCTCTCTCTCTCTCTCTCTCTCTCTCTCTCTCTCTCTGTAAGAGAGATCTAAGAGATTTTTCAATAAAATTGGAAGGATAATCTTGTTTTTTAAAACGATTTTTGATGTAACAAAGTTCAGATTCCAAATAATAAGGGCTGCAGATCTTCAGGGCTCCCAAGAATATGCCTATAAGAATGCCTTTTCAGGTACATTCAAAATAAAACCTTCTAAATTTAGAACTTACAACTTCTTTTTGAGGGTACATTCCAGGAGAAGTTTTCCTTCTTTTGGGTATCATAATTTCTTGTTAGAGGATATAATAATGTCTTTTAATGAATGCATAACTTCTTTAGATAGAAGAAATGGTCTTCAAAACTTCTTTTTAAGTGATTTGAGACAAACGATAATATTTCTATTTAAAGAAGGTTGTGGGAATTTTTTTTCTGTGTAGATAGACTATGCAAAGGAAAACAGTGGACGCGTACATTAGCATAGGAAGCTTTATGAACACAGTGAAATAGGTTTACCATTAAAAGATTTAATGCTTTGAACGTCAAAAAAAGAAATTGTTGAATTTTGTTATGTTTCAAGGGTAAACTTTATAGAAGACAGAACATTACGTAATCGATTAAGTATGTAGATAGGATTAGAATCCAACGGAAGTAATTCCAACGGAAGTAAATCTAACAGATCTCGTCTACGTAACGAGATCCTTGACCCTGCTGTTCCTTGTATCGTTACGTAGAATACACAGTGTAGCGACGAATGATGATTAACATGTGGAAGTTTTTCTAAATTTGAACAATTTGGAAATGTAAACAACCATATATATTGTATAGATATTAATTAATAAGAAAAATATAACTATTTTTCAAGCATTGTTTCTCGGACACCCTGTACTTTAATTGGTACTTTGCTAATAGTAAAAAGCTAGGTGCAGTAATTACTATTGCATATTGTGTGTATGTACAGTACAATGTACAATTAATTTCTGTACAGACATTTTTTAATTGCATCTCAATAAGTACTTTAATATAACCTATCATGGTATGCTTAACATTTTGAATATGACACCTTTCTGTCCCTGATTACTACTAACTATTAAAAAGAAAAGTTGAAAATACTGTATTAGATATCCTCAAGGGCAGTGTTTCTCAACCTAACCTGGGGAACGGTGGAAGACTCAAGACGGTACCGGTGCTTTGCAAAATAAAATCTGCCTACATGGAAAATCGAAGTTTATTTTCCAACGAATTTACAAAATATGTAAAATCAGACAGGCTATTTTTTAAAGTGAAAACTCTTGTAATGTTACAGTTTCACAGTTGAAATTATTTTCTGTTAGCCGTAATCTTCATAACTGTTAGTCCACTGTATGCCTTTCATTGAGATATCCGGTGCCTACTTTTCATTGTTAATCTTTTTATGTTCGATGCAATAGACTAAACACAAAGTATCACATATACAGACAATTTCATTGCTTTGTTGCAATTGCAACCATTGATGAGAAGCCCAATTCGCATAAGTATGAGGATGCAAGTCGGATTAAAACTTTCAATGCTTCAGACACCGTTCTGGATAATCACTTTTCCGTGCTATCCCCCCCCCCAAAATGTGAAAAGTCTTTTGACCAGAATGACAACTGTAGGGTCTTGTGAGAAGAACGTTCAATCAAATAATCGTGTATGTTTTCCTGCAAGTTCAGCAGACTCTATCACCCTTTCATTGAACGGATTAAGTATACATCTCTTACTAAACCTTCCATCGGTACGTGGAAAATACAATGTAGTTCGGGAGCTGCTTTTGCAGCTGAAATGGGTGCTGCATCATCATTTAGGGAAGGAGGGTCGCGATTTTTTAGTCAAAATGGGGTCGCCACCACAAATAAAAGGTGATAAACACCGCTCTAGGGCCTAGGCTTAACATTAATAAAAAGTCTTTATAATTTTTACACGCACGCTAGATAATTTTTTTTTATAACATTTAACAACTATTTCATTGACTGTATACTTATCTATATTTTGGTTTGAAATATAAAGAAAACAACCTGAAAAAGTTATTATACACATGCTATAACCTGTAGGTCTAAATTTAATTAAAGAAAGTCTATTTACATATTTAAAACATATATTTTTATAACAAGAGAAAGTAATGTACTGAAAGTAGACATTTTCTACATAAATGGATTTTCTATTGGAGAGGATAAAAAAAATCGAAAACACAAAAATAAACCCCCAAAATATTTTTACAAAAGAAATAAGAGAGAACAAAAAATAAAAGTTTTTTTTTGCAACACTACTTCCAGAAGGTTACTTTCCTAACCATAAATCAGATTTCCGGCGGAATACGAAGCAGGAAGCTTGAAGCTTGAAGCATGTAGCATGAAGCTTTCACAAGCCTATAATCTCGGGAATGCTGACAACAATATTTCCGTCGGAACAAAGACACAACAAAACAACCAAATATAGTCCAACAGCCACTTTGGGTTCTAAGAAAATTTCAAAGACTCGTCACTGGAACTACTGCTTTTTTCGGCAGAAGGAAACGACCAGAGAAAGGCCTCTAAAATGGCAAAGAAGAACTCAGTCACAGCTTATACCTGAAGATGTAGCACCTCTTCAAATAGGCCCTCGCCACGGCTTACTGAATACAAGTTTGTCGTTGTTTATTAGGGGGGGGAGGGTCGAAACATATCAAAAATCGAGTTTCTCCAATTCCACAGTATGCACGTAGTTGGAAATGATGATATCAACATCTTGTAAAAAAAATGAGTATATGCGACCCCCCTTACCCCTTCCATAGCATCCCCATTTTACTCTCTCCACAGATATAAACCCCAAATGTGACAATCATGCATTATATTAAGTCTTATAAGTAGATTAGATTAATTTGGATAGATTATTTAGATAGAGTTTTAGATAGATTAAATAGATTACATAGATAGAGTTTTAGATAGATTAAATAGATTACATAGATGAATTTAGATAGATTAGATGAATTATATAAATTATTGTCACGTTTTTTTTGTTTAGTTTCAGATTGTTATTTCAGATTGTTTATGATTGAATGAGTTATGATTTAATTCCGAATGAGTTATATTAAATTCAGATTGAATGATTCAATTGCTAGAATTTAAACAATTAGTTTCTTGTTATTAATGCTACTAGGCCTAAATAAGTGAATCATGGCGACAGAAGCAAAACGCACAATTCAACATTTGGTCACCCTGCAGAATTTCCACCTTCAATGACTCCTTCAAAGGCTGACTTATTTAGGCATTATTTATTGGTAAGAAAACGAGACGAACTGATTTCGAAAGGTTCTAGAACAGTAAAAGAATGTTACAGAATTGTCACTAAAGATGTGGAAGCCATTTGGGAGAAGTTTTCCTTTCCACATATAGGATTTGAAGGAATAGCTATAAAAGTTGAATGATTGATAGAATCTGCAGCAAAGCTTAATAAAGTACCCTTAAAACAAAGAAACAACAGTTTTCAGCAGAAGGTGGAGACATTCGATGAAATGTTTGATATTTGCACTTGTACTTGTTACGATAAAAAAAATCAGTCGAACGGATTGCAGATGTGATATTAGAGTTCCAATGATTGAGTGGGAGTCTTTTGTGGGGCAGAAACAAAGAAAAAAACCAACTAGGACCAATCGACAGAGTAACGACTTCCGCAAGAAAAAGGACTCACGATGGAGTTAAAGGATTAGAAAGAAGAGCCAAGATAAGCCTAGATATGAATGTCGCCTCAACCAGCAAATTAGACCCTTTACATATTATGAAAGATGAGAGCATGGAAATTGATGATGACAGCGACGATATTGACTTTGTTCTGGATTTGAGCTGAGAGAAACCATCAGAACAGAATTATTTATGATAACTTAACAATAACAGCAGATAGATACCGTGTAAGTTACAGAGCTACTGCAGCTATAGTAAATGCAGCTTTGAAGGATCTGGGAATATTAGACGAAACCAATATGTTGGATAGGAAAAATGTGGAAAAAGAAAGAATACGTGTGGGTAAAAAGAACATAATCATAGTGAAATCAGAGAACACACAGATTAAAGGCATCGGATTTGATGGTAGAAAAGATCAAACTAAGACAAAGAAGGGAATGGAGTACGAAGGACATTATGTAATAGTCAAAGAACCTGGTGATGTTTACATGGATCATATAGCTCCAGACAACGGAACTGCTTGTTGTATTGCAGATGAAATAATAACTTTTATAGTTGATTCTAATAGCAAAGAATCCCTCAAAGCTTTGCTCTGCGATGGCACCCCAGTGAACACTGGCAGGATTGGCGGAGTGCTAAAATTGATTGAATTATATCTGGACAGGCCGGTACAATAGCTGATTTGCCTTTTGCATGCAAACGAACTGCCCTTCAGGCACGTATTTAAAGCAATTGATGGAAAAACTTCGGGACCAAGCACCTTCAAAGGTTCTCTTGGAAATAAACTTCGAGAGGATTTGACCAAACTGGATATAGTTGATTATACCCCTGTAGAGGGCAACATTAAAGAAGTTTCGGCCGATATTGTTAAAAGTTTCAGCAGTGACCAAATATATATGTATGAAATGTGCATTAGCATACAATCTGGACGCATCTCACAAGCGTTAGCCACCAGATCCCCAGGTGCCCTCCATCATGCAAGATGGCTAACACGAGCAAACAGGATCCTGCGCTTATATGTCTCTACACGGAATCCAGACAAAAACATCCAAGACCTAGTAAAAATTATAATGCTGGTTTACACTCCAGGCTGATTTTGGATAAAGTCTCATCCAAAGGCAAATGAGGGAGCATCTAATTTTTGGTATATCATGCACTTGCTTAAAGGCTTAGATAAAAAGCATCGGATGATTATGGAGCGTGTCCTCAGAAATAACGCCTATTTTGCCCACCCAGAGAATATCTTACTCTCAATGATAACAGACACAAGAAGAAAGGTCAGAGAGCTGGCTTTTCAGCACATCATTCGAGCAAGAACTAGGAGCACCAATGCGAGAAATTTTGAGCTGCCAAAAACACTGAACTTTGAAGCAGACAATTATCCTAACATGATCGACTGGGACAACGAAACCATCACCCCTCCACCTATTTTACAGAATTTGACAAATGATGATCTTCTTAAAGTTCGAAATGAACCACTTCAGTTTATTCCTTTTCCCTGTCAGAGCCAAGGAGTAGAACATGCTGTAAATGTGGTAACAGAAGCATCACAAGATAGAATTGGTTACGAAAACAGACATAAATTTATTTTGAATGTACTGGAGTCGAGAAAAAAGCTACCTGTGTTCCAATGGAAAGGCCAGTGGTGTCAGTAATTTACGATTTTAAATTTCTTAAGGTGAATATTTTGGTTTTAATATGCTTCAATTAAATTTCTTAAGGTGAATATTTTGATTTTAGTTTGCTTCAGTTGATTCTTAAGTAATATACGGAGAAAGATTTCTTATTATATATATATATATATATATATATATATATATATATATATATATATATATATATATATATACACAAACTCAGAATGGTTCCCTAATATATATATATATTAGGGTGATTCAAATATGGGGTAAAAAAAATTTTTTTATATTTTAATGTGTTCAACCCTTTAAATGGTTCATTTCAGCATAAAAACAACTATCCTAAAATATTTTAGCAAATTTTTAATTTTTAGGGGTTGCTACCAGCAATTAAAAATTGACAGAACGACTCAAATTGTCAAATTTTTCCACACCACCCAGGAGGTACAGTCCTACCAAACCACAAGCATGCATAATTAAACTAGCATGATATTTGAGACATTAGCTGTCCTTACTTCATCAATGTTTCTTGTTTTCTATCAGGGTAAACAGCCCTGTAGTTTTTCACTACTGTAGCAAGAATTGTTTTTGATCTCGTCATGTGTTAGTATTTTATTATATTCATCCATTAATTTTACTCCTCTTTCCGTTATATCATTCACGACTTTCCACTGTTTGATAGATTTCTTAGCGAAGTTATACTCTTCATCATTATGCCATTCTTTAGCATCTTTGAGTAAAAATTTTGAACTAAATTCTGTTATTGTAAAGAATCTTTGAGTATTTGAAATGACAAAATCTTCTAATTTCTTCGTTGGAATAAGTGCAGGATCTAGAAAAGCTCTGTTTGCAGGAAGAGTTTCTATTGTATTTTGCAAGGCCTTTACCATTTTGTTTTTTGTTTCAGTAGGCACTTCATCATCAAAAGGCCAGGCTACCAGTTCTTCTGATAGGTACCAGAGGTGACCTAACAGTTTTTTAATAGCAACAAATGCAATTGTGTCATTTATTTGTTTGTAGACTACAAGATTCTGTAATAATTCCAGATCAAGACGAGGAGCGCAAGATGGCACAGGAGCTGTAAACCATGCCTTTACATATAACCGAGTAGCAGATAGACAGATGTCTTTTGGTCCTTTTTGTCTTTTACTGAAATTTTGAACTGAGATTTGAACATAAAATTTTTTAATGAATATGTAATTTTGGCCATCCATCTAGCCCGATGAAGTCCCGCTGGATGTTTAAATTTGATTCCACCTTTTGGTTCACCTCCCAAAAAAATAATTGTTAACTGCAATAGTTCTAGGTAATCGTCTCTTGGTTGGAATGTATCTAGTTGATTTGCTGCAAATATAATTATGTCATCTTTGATGTCATGAATATTTCATAGATATCTGGATCTGATAATGCTGTTTCGTAGTCCTCCTTATTAATGCTTGACCATTTTTATCTGAACTTCTTAAAAAGGACTATATCGGGCCAGAAGATGGTGATAAAGACTTTGAAACAACAGCTTCCAGCTAATTTCAAATATGACAATAAATCGTTGTCGAATTTTGTTCTAGAAGAATAGCTGCACCATTTCTAGGACCAGTATTGGCTGCCGTTGTATCGAAACACATGCATTTTATTTGTTCGCAGATGCCCCATTCAAGCGATGTCTGATTGTTGACATTAAAACTAGAGACGCATTTCTGTCACTCAATTTTGCAACATCAAGACTTCCTAATAATTTATCATCAAACAATTTTCTACGTTTGCCTACTTTACTTTCCATGTTGAAGGTTGTGCAGCACAGAAACCAGATTCATCACTTTTACTCTCCTCTGATTCTGATTCTGATGATGTACTGGTGAGTATGACAGCCTCTTCATTCTTCTTTCTTTTGATCTCTTCTTCTGCTTTCCTCTTTTCATAATGTTGTTGCTTTTCTGCTGCTCTTTGCTCTTTTTTAGCAACAGCCCTATCAATGGTACCCATTTTTCCATGACGTCCTTTCTCACGTTGCATTTTCAAGAATTTCTTATCATTTTCTATTTTTATAAGCTCCCTAGCATTCTCATGAGCAATGTCAGATAAGTTTTCCAGTTTATCTTTCCATTTTTCTTCTTTATTATTTAAATTTTGTGATCTTTTCAATTTGTTTGCTTTGTTTTCTTAAGCAGCTGCCATTCCTTCAGTATTCCTTGAATTTTATCTACATGTACTCTTTGTTTTGCTGGTATTCCTGCTTTTTTCCAAACTGCTAGCACATCATCTGCAGTAGAGCAGATGCCTTGCTTTTTAATATTTCTGTAGTGCATGAAGAGGGCCATCATTTCCTTCTCTGATGATAATACGGATGTTTTTAGTACTGCAGAGGGCTGCCCAATTAGCCATATTTCAGTTTCTTTTCTTGTAGAACTTCTCCCAACTGAGCAACTAGGTGATGGTGAGTTAGGCCTAGCTTCCATAATCGATTAATTGATATCAAAATTACGAGTTCCAAACAACAACTAAAAGCAAGCTAGTATATAAACCATTATTAAAAATTCTGAAATATAAACAATTAAACATAAAATCATAAGTTGTAAAAACAAACAAATTGAAAAAAAAGGGAAACTTTGACGCCTGGTAGCTCATAGTAAATTTTATTTAAAATTCGCCAAATTTGGCATACACTACTTTTTTGTCATAGGGAACAAAAATACAGGTTGAACAATTAAAAAAAAAATTTGATTTTTTTGAATCACCCCTAATATATATATAAAACTTACTTTAACTTTACTTATATCATTATTTACTTTAATCTTTGTCATTTATCAGGTTTTTTATTCAAAGAATTGGTTTCAATTTCATTTCAATTTAAAAAAACGGGGGGCATGTGCAACGGGTAGGTGGGGGCGCATAGCGGTGTAATTACAGTATGTTGTTTAGGGGCCCAAAGGAAACTCCGAGCAATGTGTAGAATAAGAATACAAAATTTCGACCCCCCTATTGTTTATCCATAAAACCTCGGAAGTACACTTGTACATTATCTTATAATTCGTGTTAATAAGGTAATTTAACTTCCATTTATTTTTGTTGCATATCAATATTTAATTCAAATGAATTATTATAATAATAATAATTGTATTTTCTTTGCTACAGTATATGTACCGCACTATGTTAATTCCTGTGATAATTTGTGTTTGTTAACAAAAGGGAAAACTCTTGCAATCTATTCCTTTTCTTTGATTATAATTATTTGGTACGAAAGTAGCTGGTCACCTCTTTACAACCAAGTAACTATACAGCAATACCCCGATTAACGCGTTAATTCGTCTGCGGAAAGTACTGCGTTATGTGAATCAGCGTTGATCGGGGAATGTAATCAATGTGAAATAAAGTGTTTCGTTCTCAGATGTCAATCAAATGTCAATGATAAAGAAAAATCTGTAAAAAGAACGCTGTATTTTTGCATGAAAATAAACTAGTTTTAATTGTGAAACAACGGGCAAACAATTTAGTTACGAATACGTTTTATATTTAGTTAAAAGTGCGTTCATTATTACGTTCTCAGAATGAAATGGTTGACCACCAATAAACTCTTCCTAAATACCAGTTAAACAAATTTCATGATTTTTACTGATAAAAGAACTGTATATCTTGATGAACTTAATGTTAATGAAATCGACATAAAGCAGTGTACTGTAAAAAAATTTCTTGGTGTAATGCTAGATAAGAATTTGCAATGGAGTGATCATGTAAATTATATCGCGAAAAAGATTTCAAGGAGCTTTGCTGTAATGTTTAAACTTAGAAATGTAGTCCCTAAACAAGTTTTATTGACTCTTTATCATACTCATGTTCTTCCTTATATAACATACTACACCCTTGTTTAGGGAAACTCCGCTAACAACGTTTTAAATGGCATCTTTGTCATCCAAAAACGAGCAATAAGGTTATTATCTGATGCTGATTTCCTTGATCACTCTAGTGCATTATTTAAAGAGCTAAACCTACTAAAGCTCAACGATATAACCAAACTGGCACATTTTATTTTTATTTACGAGTGTAAGAACAAAATCATTAATTTTGTAACTCATCAAGAAATCCACTCGTATCAGACCAGAAATAGATCAAAGCTTGTTATACCTCAATTTAGATTGTCTTCATCTCAAAAACTACCCATTTTCATTGGATTGAAACTATGGAATGACTTGCCTGCCGATATAAAAAATATTGTGAATGTAAATTCGCTTAAAACCAATTGAAATCCCGATTAATAATGGCATACTAACAAAAATCTGGGATTAATATCCACTAATATTGTTTAATATTGTCCATTTATATTGTTTAATATTGTAATACATGTTTTAACTATTAATAATACTTATTTACTTATTATTTATTTATTATTATTAATTAATAACAACTAGCTGCTTATTTTTAATAAGAGCCCAGTAAAGCCTAAAGCTTAAGGGCCAAATTAAATTAAATAAATAGTCGAGCTTCAAAATTATTCATGTCATTGTAAATTAAAAAAATGTACTTATTTTATTATTAATAAAGGTTATTCTATTCTGTTCTATTCTTTTTTAATCTGTCAAACCATCCGCGAGACCGCGACGAGCAACAGCCAAAGTTTCTTCATACGTTAGCGCTTTCAAATGAATTGTCATCTCGCTACGCAGAATTATTTTTTTATTACCATCTTCAAGCCAAACAGATAAAAGCTGTTCCCCATTTACTATTGTATACTGTATGTTTAATTTTTAGTTAAATTTAATGTTTAGTTAAAAATTAATGTTTAGTTAAAAATTAATGTTTTTGTTAAAAATTAATCCCCTTAAGTTTGGAAAAAATGTTATTTTTACATTTTTTTAAAATCGCGCTCATTTTTAAAATTAACTTTGTTTCATTCAACGTTAAAAAATGCATTTGTTTTTAAAAAATTTATTTAAATAGTAAATAATAAAGTGCAGAGAAATTTTTTTTGAAAAAAATGTTTGCTACAAAAACGTGCAAGAACGAATCTGAAGCATCGCTGTTCGGGGAATGGTGTCAAGTGTCAAGGTTTTATCAGCGTTATGGCGAATAGGCGTTGAACGAATCCGTGTTATGCGGGGTATGCCTGTATTATAAATTCTCTGCAACCTACTTTAAACACGGTAGCTTCTCTCTCTCTCTCTCTCTCTCTCTCTCTCTCTCTCTCTCTATATATATATATATATATATATATATATATATCCATGGAATATATACCCCAAATGGACAGGAAATTCAGAGAAATTCTAAAGCAAAAGATTTAGGGGTTGTAATGACTGATGATGCGAAATTTGAAACACAAATAAGATAGCAGTAAACAGAGCAAAGAGAATAACTGGGCAGATTCTGAGAACTTTTAAACGAAGGGATAGGAATATAATAATTCCTCTACTGAAAACACTGATCATACCCTCGGTCCTGACATGCCCATATAAAGAAGAAGACATTAGTCAACTAGAAGGGATTCAAAGAAGCTTCACAGCCAAGATTAAGGGGTGCAAAGAACTAAATTACTGGGAAAGGTTACGCGAACTAAATCTATATTCACTGGAAAGGAGAAGAGAGAGATACACCATTATTTACACTTGGAAAATAATGGAAAAACTAGTCCCTAATCTTACTCTGAACCCTGTAACTCCCCAAACAACAGTGGAAAGTAGAAAAGGAAGACTGTGTCGTGTTCCCAAAATTAAAGGTGAGATAGGGAACATCCTTAACCCTGAAAGAAAATAGTTTTGTTGAGAGAGGACCAAAACTGCTTAATCAGCTACCCAAAGACCTAAGGAACACGAGTGGTGTTGCAGTGGACATCTTCAAAAGAAAATTAGACGCCTGCCTCAGAACAATCCCCGATGAGCCGGGCGTACCTGGCTATGTGAGGTGGAGAGTACAAGAAACCAACTCGCTACTTCACCAGGCCAACTCGAGAGGAGGGGCGACAAGCATGACCTTCGTGAAAAACACTGTCTTGCTTTCCAGTTTGCAACCATTATTAGTCGATGTGATATTTTTATTAACTAATCTTTACTTTTTTATGAATGTTTTGCTGGTATGAGGAAGTATCAGAAAATAACTATTGTATTGATATAAATTTTAAAAAACACTTGGTTTTGAAAAAAAACACTCACAAACAGGCTTTTTCTTTCTTTCCATTCTTTATTCTTGCATTTTACATAAATTTTAAAAGAAATACCTTAACCAATTTTTATATGCAAGAATCACAGATGCAAACAATTTTTTTTGTTGATGAAATGTGAAACATCTTTATAAATTCGCTTATTATTCTATTCATTGTATGTACGAGTATAAGAAATCATTTCTCTGTATTCCTTTTCGGTGTTTCGTAAGTTTCATAAGAAGTGCAACATCTTTACCGGGTTTTTGGGGAGGGGCAGGACTTCATTTTAGTTGATGGAAATCAAGTATATTTCAAGTCATATAGATTAAAAACCATGTCTAATATACCAGAGTAGCCATTTCTCTATAAGCGAAGTGAAAACATTGTGGTCGGGGGTTCTACTCCTGATGGTGCTGGTTAATAACACTGGTATCATATGAAATGTTTTGTCTGCTGTGAGGGTTTTCTCAACTCATATTATATAATTCGACCATGCTGAATTCGAAAATGACATTGGTTTTCCTCAATCAGGTCAGGTTTTTTCTCTATTGGCCATTTATTATAAGTCCAATTTTATCCCCAAATTTATTGATTTTTTTAGCTTAAACACTAGATACGAGTAATATTATAAGAACACTCGTGAAAAATGAAAACATTGTGTGAATAAATACTTTTATTCATACAATGAATATGGAAAAAAGTTTATTGAGGAAGGAATGAAGTTTTTTTGGCTTTCCGTCTGTGTTTTCTTCGGGCACGTCTCGCTCCAAACACCAGCAATAGTCCGCCAGCATATTGATATCCCAGTTTCCCTGGTACCTCTCTTCCATTATTTTGATATCTTGGTGAAATCGTTCACCCTGTTCCTCACTATAATCCCCGCAATTTTCAGGAAAATAGTCCAAGTGGGACCACAAAAAGTGCATTTTTATGGACATGCGCGACCCATGAGCTTTGAAAGCTTCCATCAAGTTTTCGACAACGGACTCGTATTCTGGACTTCTACGCTTGCCAAGAAAATCAGTGACAACTGATTTGAATGCCTGCCAGGCATTCTTCTCAGTTGGAGTCATTGCGTTTTCGAACTGAGTATCCTTGATCAAAGTTCGAATTTGAGGACCATCAAAAACCCCAGCATTTAGTTTAGCATAAGATATATGAGGAAATTTACTCTCGAGATATCGGAATGCTGAACCCTCCTTATTCATTGATTTGATGAAATTTTTCATCAAGCCCAGCTTAATATGAAGTGGTGGGAGCAAAATTTTTGTTGGTGGTACAAGGGGCACTGAAACGACATTATGCGACCCAGGTTCAAAATTCTCTCTGGATGCCCATTCACGCTGTGCATAGTGCTTCTCATCCGCTCGGCTATCCCATTTGCAGAGGAAACATGGGTATTTCGTGTATCCCCTTGCATTCCCAATACAAATGCCACAATCTGAAAAAAAAATGAAAATATTTAAAGAATTTAGAGAATTTGTTCTATCAGATAAAAAAATCTATGCATTGGACTGTATCACTTCTGTGGGGAAGTTAAGTGTTCTTATACGCTCTCAAATAACCTTTGAAAAAAAAACATAGTCAATAGCAATAGTTTACTTATGATATTAGTATTACCTTCAAATCTCCACAGATCCTCCAGTTATGTTGGTCGTATACGAGAGCATCCAGTAAAATTTTCATGTTATCGTAGCTAGCTCTCAGTAAGTTGTACGGAATGTGCTACAGGGACTGATGCAACCCTATTCCCAATGTTGAGAAGTACTGCTTTCAAACTTCGTTTAGACGAGTCTATAAATAGCCTCCATTCTGATGCGTTATATGGCAGGCCCAAGGATTCTATTAGCCCTCAACATTGCAGCAGTACACTAAGGAAGAGGTATTTTCGTGCACTGCAAAAAACTTGCGGAATTCTTCCTCTCGTTTCCTATACCAGGAGAATGTTGTTCCCGGAGCCAGCAAGTTGTCCTCTCGAAGTCCTAAATCCCTGGTAAGATCATTAAGTTTGGCCTGGTTGAGAGGCCTCGGCTCATTTGAAGCGGTATTTTGAGGTATATACGACTGGGACTGGTCAATGGCATTGGTCATTGATTCATCATCAGAATCATCGAAGTCCAGGGTTTGAGGTGGGTCGGGTATTGGAATTCCAGGACCATGGGGTACAGGTCTCATAGCAGAAGGAATGTCAGGGTATACAACAATGTGTTTATTCTTCTTGTTAACTCCTGAAAATAGAAACACAGAAACATGGATATAAAACTTGCATATGAAATAGAAGAAGCATTCAGACAGTGGCGGCTCGTGAGGGAAGGCTGCGGTCTGTAAGATATGAAATAGGTCGATGGAGTCTGTATATTTCTTTCTTTTTCATTCATATTGTCCCTTCGGGGACAATATGAATGAAAAAGAAAGAAAATATACAATCATTGTATATGTAAATGTAACTTGTATAACAATATGTATGTGTAAATGTATTTTCTATAACAATATGTATATGTAAATGTATGATTACCATTATGGTGAATATTGTGCTATATATGGTGAATATTACATTATGGTGAATATTATGTCAAGTTTCATACGAGGATTTCAAAATATTTAAGAAAAATAAATTTATAAGCCCACCTTGGAGGTTTGTCATGCAGAAATAGCAATCTGTCACGTGATCCTTTCCTTCTCTCCAAATCATGGGAATTCGAAAAGGCAAAGATTTCGCTCTGCCTTTGCTCCATCTTCTCAAATTTTCAATGCACGTCTTGCAGCACATATGAGGGGCGAAATTTTTGTCCTGGTCCCCTAGCTTAATTCCAAAGTATGCTCTATACATTGTCTTCACAAATTTAGTGATTTGGGACTGGTTATTTGGCATGGTAACCGTCCCACATATGTAGCAGAATCTATTGGGATCATTTTTACACGTTCTATTCATTATGAAATTTTATCTATATACCTGAAAAGTAAAAAAAGATATTATACAAGTGAAACAAGTGATGATAGATGTTACTGTTCCAATTCCGCTTTGACAAAATCACGAAAAATTCTATTTTACTTATGAGGCCATAGCCGGATAACCTGAGCTGATTGAGAAAAACGGATTGCAGATTCGAAATCAGCAGGAAAAACTCTATAAGAATCACTTACAAAACCCTTGACAGCAAAATTGATGCATACCAGTGTAATATAATCCATGCGGGAGTGAGCTTAATGAGCTACATTAGGCCAGGTTCTTGTCCGCCTCACTGTTGATTATTATTATTATGGCTGATCCGAGTCAACATTTTCGTGTGACATAATATAATGACGTCATTTGTTATTCACTTTCAGGACTCTTCAAAATTTAATTGTATTTATTGTGCCATTATTCAAAAAAATTATCTCTAATCGGAGCTTTATTTTTCCATATACAATATGCAGCTGAGCGCATAGTTAACTTGTAAATATTATTAATAATGCTTAAGTGTAATAAATTTTTTTTTATATCTTTAAATCTCTGATCTACGTTGTGGCCACGTTGCAACACCATTTCTCGTTATATCAGCGAAGTTAAGCGACGTTCGGTTTGGGTGGTAGTAGGATGGGTGACCGTCCTTTGTGTTCAGAACGCTGATGTTTCGGATCCCACGTAAAGTTGTAGGTCCCTTCCGTCACATGACTCTTGTCGTTAAGGAGGAGGTAAATCTATTTCAGTTCTCTGTTTACACCTCCGGAAGAACATCTCATCTCCCGCTCATCATCGAGCTCTAAAACAGAGTTCCATTATTAGACGAAGATCCTCATTTTCATTTATTTACACGTTTCAAATGAAATCTAACAATGCATCACGTAATTCTTTCATTCATAGTAATATAACATAAAATGTAAGTTATTCTGCATAAGCAATTTCGAGCCACAGAAATACAAAATTTATAGACAAGAGATTCTGGAATTCGTTTACCTCTGGGTTAAGCAACAATTCAGAAAAAGAGGAAAATCTAATGATAGATGAGGCACTCTCTCTCCTGCCAGCCTCTGCTGACAGGAAAAAGTGATGTAAGAAAAGGTACTCGTATAAGAATCTTTGCAAAAAAGATTATGGAAGATGTTTCAAAATACATTCTCATCCCTCCAAGTCAATAATTATTAGAGAAAATTATAGCATACAATGAAAATACTATATCCTATACATAATAAAAACTCTACCATGCAGTTTTCGAGGAGAATTTAAATTTGTTTTTATTTAAGAACATCAGAAGACCATCTGCTCATGACTTGAACATTTCATTTCGTTCGCCATGTTCCTGCTCAAACGGAAATTTATACAAGGAATATATGAGGAAAGTTGAACCTTCAAAAATATAAGAACCGGTTGAAGTTAAAAGTGTGTATGAGTGAGGAGGAAGATAGACAGACAGACAGATAAATAGATAGATAGATGAATAGATAGATAGTGATAAATAGAACGAAAACTAATCTATTTATGTAGTTGAAATTTCAGCATATTTTTAGGACACATTGATTATAATGGAATGCAAATGCCAGCATAAAACGTTTTCTAAAATATGATACTACAGTATTTGGAAGATTATATATATATATATATATATATATATATATATATATGCACCTCGGTGGTGTAGTGGTTAGCGTCGCTGACTACATCCATCGGCCCCCGGGTTCGAGACCCGACGGCAGCCGGCGCGCAGCAAAACCCAGCTGTTCATCCCTCCACACAATAAAGAAAGTGGTTGGTAGATAAATGGGTACCCTAGGTGGCCTAGTGGTTAAGCCGCTGGGCTGCTGATAGGGCGTGGTTCGGATTCCACGTTAAACTGTAGGTCTAAGGTGGAGTGAAGGTGCTCGGACTTTTCGTCGCCGGACTTTTCGTCGCCGGACATTTCGTCGCCGGACGTTTCGTCGAACGGACGTTTCGTCGTCGGACGTTTCGTCGAACGGACGTTTCGTCGAACTGACGTTTCGTTGAACGGACGTTTCGTCGACAGACGTATCGTCAAATGGCTATTTCATATTTCTACCACCCCCATCTCAGATAATGTAATGGTGCAATTAGAGGTTAATCAACCAACCAGGTAATTGCGCACTTACGTTCCCCCTACATTATCCTAGTGTAGTTTACATTCCCCTACATTATCCTACTGTAGTTTGCGTTCCCCAACTTTGTCCGCGTATACCTAATCAAATAAAACGTTAAAACTAACAAAAATATTACGACTTAACCTAACCAATCGTATATATATATATATATATATATATATTGACGATTAAATAGGTTAAGTCGTAATATTTTCGTTAGTTTTAGCGTTTTATTTGATGGATTCATTTAAAAAATGTCTCCTGAAGATCCTAGTGTAGTTTACGTTCCCCAACTTTGACCTAGTGTAGTTTGTCCCCCCTTTTGTGTCGGGGAAACGTAAACTACACTTGCTCCTAATATATTAATATAATAAATTAATATATAAATAATATATAATTACGAAATATATATATAATTACCAAATATATATACCTAAATACCTAAAAGCTATTGCACATAATTTGTAAGTTTATAGGGGCACAATTTTAAAATTTCTTTCTTCCGAAATTTAAATAAATATATTTTATTTTTAAATGAAAATACAGTTCTTCCACAAAAAAAATCCCGTAAAGGAAAATAAACCTCCTTTTAAACAAATTTATTTTATTTTTACATGAAAATGAAGTTCTTTTAAAAAAAATCTTTCGACGAAACGTCCGTCGACGAAACGTCCGTCGACGAAACGTCCGGCCACGGGAGTGAAAAGCTTGACCTTCGTCACAATGAACAATTCGGGTGGAAGCTAACCAAAGGTTAAAGGTTATATATTTGAGATGTATCGAATATTCAGTATTCGAGTATTCAGCCCAATAGTTTTTATATGTTTTTAACCGAATACCGAATATTTGATAATTAGGGTAAATAACGTGATTTAGGAAATGGAATTTAGAATGTATTTTTTATTTCAAAGAATAATTACAAACAAATCCAACTTGATATAGTAATACTAGATACTAATAAGTATTAACCTTACAAAATATTGAAGAGGTGGTAGTAATAATAATTACCGCAAAAACAAAACCTAATAATTGAAATTTAAGACAAGTAGATTATCGTGTAGAAAAATTAGTCGTTCAGCAGCATCAGGAGCTGAACGATCAAGTGTGTCGTTAATTACATTTTACGCAGAACTGGACAGCCGTTCACTTAATACGGTTGTGGGTGTCATGGTAAGATATTTGCGAGCAAGTACTAATAGTCTCGGGAATCTTTCGCCATTATGGCGCCACCAATCAAGAGGATTTGTGTCGCGAATGACTCGTGGCTCCTTTAAATAGATGTCTAACTCTTTTTGACAACTTTGCTGGCTACTTTTGATAGGTGGAGGCACAGCTGATTGTGAAGACGTATCAACCTCATCGAAGTAGCTCCATAAGTGAACCTTCGGCTTCTTTTTCGAAGGTTCTTGATCTTCTCGTGAAACAAAAGCAGTTGTTTCATCGCCATGAGTTATATTACGTGTAGGACTAGCATTAGGTGATGCAGACAGTAATTATCTCATTTTTTTTAAATTCAGGCACTGTAATGCAAGCAAATTTGAAAAGACGATCTAAAACCTGAGCAATCATGCGAGTAATGTCTGTCTTTCACTGTTTGAAGCGATTCTGTAAATTTTCTATTAAATCGTTTTTCATAGTATGAATACCTGCATCATCATTTATGTTAAGCAAAAATACCACGAGATCTATTACACCGGGAGACACCGTGGAAAGACAAAAAGAATCAGAGGAAAAGTCATTCGTTAATTTTTCACATGGGCAAAGAAGCTTTACAACACGCTCAATTAGAGTCCACTGATGGTTGTTAATTAAGGGTTGGTATGTCATAGTCGGAGGTGTATGCAACAACTGCAGTTTCTTGTTGAAGAAGTCGTTGTTGCATATAGAATGTAGAATTCCATCGGGTGATAATGTCTCTTATAAGTTTGTTTTCGGGTAAATTATATTGCTTCTGGGTTTCCTTAAGTCTATCACAGGTTAGAGATGAATGATTAAAATGCGAACAGATTCGGCGCGCAATTGCACATATACTGTATCAGAAACAGACTTCTGTCTAAGAAGGGCTTCATTAACTGCAAATGCTAAAGAATAATTCGTACAAGCAATATAAGTCATTTTGAGAACGCGAACAGCTTTAGTAATATTACGGCCATTGTCGTGCACAACTACATACACACGATCGCTCTCTATTGACCATTCTCGCAAAATTATCGCGGTTTCGTGTAGATTTTTGGTGGCTAAAACATACTGTTTTTGCTCACATTTACTCTTAATTCCACGTGCTGCCGAACTGCTAAAGGCTACAGATCTGTAGAAAACTCATAAAAGCAAGCTGAATAATCACTCAGTTGGGTCACTGGGTGAGGCTTTAAAAAGTTTAATGTCATGACAACCACGCGTTCTCCCTTAATCCTGATTGGCGTTCCCAGAACTTTCCTTGTGTTGCTATGGAAAGTGAAGCTTGAATGTGTCCTATAATTTTCTTTGCTTTAGACAAATATCCAGGCTTTTTTCATGAAAATTGGTCACCAACCCTCTCCCATCTCACCCGTGCGGAAGAAGATGGGGAATTATAAAATTTCAACTCTTTTTGTATTTGTATTTTTACAGAACTTAGACAATAATTCTATTCAGTTTTTTACATTGACGCCTATAAAATAAAACTAATATTCGGTATTCGGCCGAATGTTTGGATCACTTTAACATATTGCTTCCCAGGAACCTCTCTTTAACATATTGCTTCCCAGTGTATATCACTTTAACATATTGCTTCCCAGTGTTAATCACTAACATATTGCTTCCCAATATTTAGGATAAGGAGTACGATAAAAAATGTTGGATCACCTGAAGATCCGTCACCCTAGCCTTTTTGAGTTAGCTTTATAAGGCTAACTAACGAAAATATCACGACTTAACCTAACCAATCGTTAGGTCAACTGTACGCCCTTGACGATTGGTTAGGTTAGGTCGTGATATTTTCGTTAGTTAGCCTTATAAAGCTAACTAAAAAAGGCTGGGGTGACGGATCTTCAGGTGATCCAAAATGTTCGCTTTAATAAAGTAAAGGCATAAAAAGTAAATCATAACATGTTAAAATATTAGATTGAAAGTAAATTTATTAGAATTGTTGCGCTATATGGTCACACAAAGTGACCAACCAACCTTTCTCTTTTTAACATATTGCTTCCAGGTGTTAATCACTTTAACATATTGCTTCCCGAATGCTTTGGGAAGCAATATGTTAAAGTGATCCGAATATTTTTGCACCGAATATTTGGTATTCGGTATTTGTGAATTTTAGTATTCGGTAATCCCTAATATATATAAGGAAAATGGAAACAGTTGTTGGTTTACGTCGTCGTCGTCGTTGGCCTAGGCAAGCTACGGCTTGGGACCGTAGCGCATCTATCCGGTATAGGTTAACCTGGATGATGTAGCCATAAGCACTGCCGCTAGTTAAGTGCCAACCAGTGATTATCTCACTAGCCGTATTGAGTCCGTTAGGCGAAACTACGACAGTACCAAAGGTGGAAAATATAACCTCTGGTTTTCTATTATTTATTTGTAAAATGGACATGGCATTAGATTAAAATAAATATTTGAATATAAATAATTAACTGACAATTGTGATATATAATTATTATGTTTACATACAATAAAATAATATAGTATACATAAAATTAGTATTAATGTGGTTCACAATTGAATTATAATGGGGTAACTAATTTAAATGAATTTATACTATTCCGAAATTCAAGACGGTAAAATTAACATTTAACTTGAAACTAAAATAAGAGTATTCACTACACACTCCCCCACCAGAGAGGAAGTTCAAAGAGTTCCGAACGACACTGATTTCCTCTGGACCTTTTTGGTAGCTACATGTACCTCACTTAAGGTTGATTCCAAAAACGCAGGCTTAAGACGATCGATAGAAACCTTGTCGACCTTGGAACCGCGCTGGATGAGGAATGATTTGCGCGTACGTCGGAGAACTTCATAGGGTCCGTCATATGGACATTGGAGAGGCCGTTTTGGGACAGGTACACGAACGAAAACGTGGGTGCAAGACTGGAGGGCTGGGGAAATAAAGATGTTCTGTTGGCTAGTCAATCGAGGGGGAACAGGCTGAAGGGACTGCATGTGAGAGGAAAGTGTTTGAGCGAATTCCGTAGGATCGCAGGACTTATCCCCTGCAGTGAAGTAGCCACCTGGTAGCCGCAGTGTTGTTCCATAGACTAGTTCAGCCGCTGTAGTCTTCAGATCACTCTTAAATGCAGAGCGAATACAAGCAAAACGAGTGGAAGCTTATCCATCCAATGGGAGTCTTCGTGACACATAAGGGATGACTTCAGCTGGCGATGGAAGCGTTCGACGAGGCCGTTAGCTTGCGGATGATACGCACAGGTATGCGCATGTACTGTACCCAACAAGCTGGTAAACTTCTTCCAAAGCGAAGACTCAAATTGGCGACCTTGGTCAGTGATGACTTTTGTCGGCAATCCAAATCTTGATACCCATCCATGAAGAAAGGCTCTTGCAACAGTGTCCGCTTGGATATCAGGAAGTGGGATGGCTTCAGGCCATCTGGAAAAGCGGTCGAGACAGGTGAGCAGATAACGTTGGCCTTGAATCACTGGAAGAGGGCCAACAATGTCTACATGAATTACCTCAAATCGCTGGGATGGGGGCGGGAATGCGTCAAAGGGGGACCTGGTGTGCCTTTGGACTTTGGCACGCTGGCAGGCAAGGCACGTTTTGGTCCAATGTTTGACATCCTTCCGCATCGAGGGCCAAACAAAGCGAGAGGTAACCAGGTGTTGCGAAGCACGGATACCAGGATGGGAGGGCTTATGAAGATCCGTGAAGACTGCTTTTCTGTGACATGGAGGGACATAAGGGCGAATAGCAGCTGTTGATACGTCGCAATAGAGGGGCACAGACAATCCTGGCATACTCATTTTCTTGAGGGAAAGTGAGTGAGTGGAGTCTTCTCTGAGCAGGTCTTGTAGTTCCGTATCCTTATCTTGATCCTGTGCAATAGCATTCCACAGTGTAGAGCTGAGGGTAACAGAAGTAATCTCTATTCTTGAGAGTGCATCCGCTGGAGTGTTCAAGACACCTTTGATGTGGGGATATCTGTGGTAAATTGCGAGATATAATCGAGTTGCCGGATGACTCTGGGAGAGTGGTTACAGCTGTTTTTTATTGAAGACAGTGACCAAAGGTTTGTGGTCGGTAAAACACAAAACTCTCGGCCTTCAAGGAAATGTTGAAAATGCTTCACGTTTAGTAAATAGCAAGAAGTTCACGTCCGAAAGCACTATAACGCGTTTGGGCTGGCTGCAGCTTTTTCGAGTAAATGCGATGGGTGCTTGTTGACCGTTAATGGTTTGTTCCAACACTCCACCGATCGCAACATCAGAGGCATCGACCGTCAGAGTAGGGGGGCATCACTGATAGGAAATGACAGAGACAATGCACTATTGATAGCATTTTTGGCATTGTCGAACGCCTGTAAACTATCGCTACACCATACCAATTTTGTTACCTTGCGTTTGTGTGTGATCATAGCGTGTAGAGGAGCAAGAACACTGGCACAGTTTTAATGAACTTGTGGTAATAATTTACCAAACCTAGAAACCGACGTAACTCACGCTGATTATTTGGCATAGGGTAATTTTTTATCACTTCACACTTGTCCTGAAGGGGGGTAATTCCGTGCTGCGAAATCGTGTGACCAAGAAATTCCAAGGTTGGCTGTGCAAACACACACTAGATGCATTAATAGTAACACCGTATTGTTCTAAGCGTTGAAAGAGGAGTGAAAGATGTTCCTTATGTTCCTCTTCCGTTGAGCTGGCCACAAGCAAATCATCGATGTAGGCATAAACAAAGTCTAAGCCTCTGGTGACCTCATCTATAAACCTCTGAAAGGTTTGCGCAGCATTCCGTAGCCCGAACGGCATCTTCAAAAATTCGAATAACCCAAATGGTGTACAAACTGCAGTCTTGGGAATATCCGAAGGCTCTACGGGAATGTGGTGGAAAGCCTTAACGAGATCTATTTTACTGAAGATAGATTTGCCGTGGAGAAGAGAAGTAAGTCTTGGACATTTGGTACCGGATATCGGTCCGGGATGGTTGTCGAATTCAAAAACCGGTAATCCCCACATGGTCTCCAGTCTCCTGACTTCTTCTGGACCAGGTGTAGGGGAGAGGACCAACTGCTTTTGGAAGGTCTTATTATCCCAAGATCCAGCATAAGCTGGAATTCCGATTTGGCAGCTTTCAGTTTGTCCGGGGCAAGACGTCTGGGTTTTGCAAACACAGGGGGACCTTTTGTTGTAATGTGATGGGTAATGGTGTGCTTAATGGTATCACCCATCTGCATCGGTTGAAGAATTCCTGGATATCGCTGGAAAAGGCACTGGTACATGGAATTAGGGGGAACGAGGGAAAGTGCAGAGTTCGAGGCGTCCGGAAGGGCAACCTGTTTGGCAAGAACAGAAAGCAGTGTGGCCTGGTCGCATAAGCGTCGCTTGTCAAGATCCACCAGGAGTTTGAAATGCTGGAGGAAGTCAGCGCCGATTATGGGATGCCGCACTTGAGCACAGATGAAAATCCACTTGAAGGATCGGTGAAGGCCCAAGTTTAGTTCACGCGACTGAGTACCGTACGTGGGTATGCGTGAACCGTTAGCAGCGTATAGAGGCGGAGATTCCGAGTGCTTATGACCAGATTTTTGAGGGAATACACTGACTGACGCTCCGGTATCGACCAAGAAATTGACACCAGAGTTCCTGTCCTTTATGAATAACAGGTTGGCAGTGCGAGTACTAGACGCCATTAGGACTCGCTGCTGGGTTTTCCGACGAAAAATTGCAAGGGAGATGCACTTCCTAGCCTTCTTTCCAAATTTGGCGTGGTAGAAGCAGATCTTCCCGGAACTCGAACGATGCCTCTTCGTAAATCTTGACCGAGAATGGCTTCTTTGCCGTTGATTTTGTAGCAGAGAACAAACGTGGTTGAGTTGTTGACTTAACTCTTCCACTTTCAACTCCAGTTCCGATTGTGTGTTCACGTTGTTGACCGGAGCTGTGTCAATCTCCACTACTTTGTCGGCAGTTTCTGCTAGTTTATCAACTGGAGTAGCAGGATCCATAGTGGCCAAGACACGCTGAGCTGATGGAGGAAGTTTCTGCAAGAACAACTGTCTAAAGATGTCCTTATCGAAGGTTTGTGCGCGGTCGCCTAGAGCGCACTGCATAGCCCTCAGCATTTGAGTGGGCTTACGGTCTCCAAGTTCTTTTTTGAGATTAACTGATGTAGTTTCTCACGCTCGGAGACAGTGGTGCGGCACAGGATGGCAGACTTCAGATCGTTGTATGGGTCTTCACTCGTGGAAGTACACACGATGACGTCACGGACTTCAGAGATGATGCTCGCTGGTAGAGAGGACAAAACATGATCGTATTTCGTCCTGCTAGCGGTGATCCTTCCCAAGTTGAATTGTGATTCCACTTGGTGGAACCAAATAAATGGATCACCCGGCCAGAAGACGGGGAGCTTTACGCTCAAGTGGGAGATGGCACCAGCGTCGTCAGGCATCTTTCCTATGCTTGCTAACGTACAAGCAAGACGACAAGTTCCCAACGAAGGAGTGGAGGTTGAGACGAGCGCAGGCACAGAGCGCACGGGCAGGGGTGAGGGGCAGAGGGCACGAGCGACATTACAGTCTGGTCCTAGTCGCTCGGGTGAAGGGGGTGATGGGCAGAGGGCACGAGCGACGTTACAGTCTGGTCCTAGTCGCTCGGGTGAAGGGGGTGATGGGCACGAACGACATTACAGTCTAGTCCTAGTCGTTCGGGTGAAGGGGGTGATGGGCACGAACGACGTTACAGTCTAATCCTAGTCGTTCGGGTAAAAGGGGTAATCCAGCTCCGGGGTCACCAATTGTTGGTTTACGTCGTCGTCGTCGTTGGCCTAGGCAAGCTACGGCTTGGGACCGTAGCGCATCTATCCGGTATAGGTTAACCTGGATGATGTAGCCATAAGCACTGCCGCTAGTTAAGTGCCAACCAGTGATTATCTCACTAGCCGTATTGAGTCCGTTAGGCGAAACTACGACAGTACCAAAGGTGGAAAATATAACCTCTGGTTTTCTATTATTTATTTGTAAAATGGACATGGCATTAGATTAAAATAAATATTTGAATATAAATAATTAACTGACAATTGTGATATATAATTAATTATGTTTACATACAATAAAATAATATAGTATACATAAAATTAGTATTAATGTGGTTCACAATTGAATTATAATGGGGTAACTAATTTAAAATGAATTTATACTATTCCGAAATTCAAGACGGTAAAATTAACATTTAACTTGAAACTAAAATAAGAGTATTCACTACACAGTCATATTTTCAATGTTGCTATATTTTTTGATATTATTATACAGGCGTCATATTCTCTATTAAATGATATACGAATGCAAGTTATAGTGATATTGATTTTTCCTGTTCTTGCGCAAAATTAATAAAAAATGGCAGTTGTAAAAGATTTTTGTGATGTATGCGTTCAATTGCCTTGTGTCGAAACGGTTTTGGTTGGTTTGGAAATCTAATATGGGAATCTAATAAATGGGTAATTCCCAGAAGGTTGACCAACTGCACTTGTTTTATCGGGCATTTGAATTTAGTTTAAGGAGGTCATCATAATCGATGTCCTCAGTATAAAAAGCGTTCATATATATATATATATATATATATATATATATAAAGAATATGGCTCTAGTAATGATATCGGAAACTATAGGACCGAAAAGGAGATTATTTCCAGAAAGAGAAAAATGCTTTGTTGATTCAAACAAAAATAAAGGCGTTGCAACAAAATTTTTGCTTCGTGTTTAGAAACCTTAATTTTTGTTGTGTGTTGCAAAGTTAATTTTGTTGTTAATAATTTGCTGCACTAAACAATTAATATTCAGTTCATCCAGCAAAATCTGCATATGTGGCTTTTAAACAATTTATTACCGCAGAGAAATTATTTTAGTAAAAAAAACAATTTTTCTAAATAAAACTTTTTATTTTAATAATTCTCAAATGAATTACCTTTCTAAATGAAATAAAAAGTCCTTTATTCATTTTACTCTGCGTTGAGATATATATATATATATAATATATATATATACATATATATATAAACTGTGGTAAAGAATTTATTAAATTTAACCAATTTTTTTTTTTTAATTAAACATAGGTTATGCTTATTTTGGAATAGCCATGTTGAAATTTACTTATATCTAATCCAATTTCCTGAAATTGTAATTCTATCATAATTATCATACATTCAGTAACGCATATTACATATACGAAAATAAATATATATAAATTTTTCTTCAAAAGCGGATTCCAACCGCTCTCCCTGAGATTCTTGCAGCGTACAGAGCCTTCTTCTCGTGACGTCACTCGGAGTCAACACCGCGCTTTTCCGTATAAACAAAATGAAAACATCGAGGTCGGGGTTCAACTTGTAATGGTATTGGTAGTAGTAATAATAATGACCAGTCAGGATGGCCAGAAACTGGCACAGCGCTCAGGCCAAATAATGCGGCCCACTGCTCTAACTCCTTTATTATTATTATTATTACCAGTATCATCAGGATTCGAACACCCGACCTCAGTACCTTCTTTCATTTCACTTATAGGGAAGTGGTGTTACCCATTGAGCTACAGGCAATGGCTGCTAGCAGTAATAAACTAATAATCCAACAATCAACGCAGTGGACCGGATTTAATCTGGCCTGAGTGAGCGCTGTGCCACTTCCTAGCCATACTGACTGATTATTTTTACGCCACTCCTCGGAGTAAAGGATTGAGTTTAACAAAGTGGGTAATTATGTAGTTTTGCTGCGCATTACAGCAAAGTAAGTTATTTAAGAACATTAAATAATTTATTTTAGGTGAAAAATTTTCTGTTTATATTTAGAAACTTCGTGTTTAGAAGAAAGTAAAAACCACATTCTTTTCGTACAAAAACAACTAATAATAAGACTGCCCAACAAAAAAATTTTTTTTTGCTGCTGATTTAATTCTAAGACCTGTTTCCGGATAATATTGATGTGCTGATTTAAAAAATCACCTTAGATTTTGTCCATCACATCAGGTTTTCGTGCAATGCAATATGCCTATTTTGGGTGATCCATGAAGGGCGCTTATCAAAATTGATGGTTTTTGAGACTTGTTAACAGCTGTTTTGCTTAAAGCTGGTATATTCGATGGTCCCCAGATAAGAAAACTGATGAAAGATCCGCAGTTCAGTAACTCAATGACCGAAACGGAGGCAAGAGCTTGGAATGCTTTTGTGGCAGTAGTTAAGAACTTCCTAGGAAACAAAAAGTCTGAAAATTATAAAGATCTTGTAAAGGATTTACTTGTAAACTTTCAGCAGTTGGGTTGCAACATGAGCATTAAAGTTCACTATCTCAACAGTCATCTGGATAAATTTCCAGAAAATCTTGGTGATGTTAGTGAAGAGCAAGGTGAAAGGTTCCACCAAGATATCAAAGTGATGGAAGAACGATACCAAGGAAGATGGGATACCCATATGATGGCTGACTACTGCTGGAGCCTGCAAAGAGATTGTCTTGACATCTCTCATTCTAGGAAGTCCTATAAGAGAAAATTTATCTGCACTGAAAAGTAAGAAAACAAGAAAAAGACAATGTTAAGAAAACTGGTCCCGTGCTTGCTTTAATATGGATTCATTTTTTGCTTATTTAAATACTTTTAATCACTTTATGTCAATATTACCATTGTATATTAAAGTTCACTCCCTGCACAATTGTTTACTTTTCCATGCTGATTCTGAGTATGTAAAAACTTATTTTTTGAAAAGAAAAAAAATTGGGCATAACCCTGCCAAAATGCGATATCTCCAAAATATCCGTATTTGATTGCTCGAAAACCTGACGTGATAGGCAAAAACTAAGGTAATTTTTGAAATCAGCACACCAAAGTTACCTAAAAACAGGTGTTAGAATTAAATCAGCAAAATTGGTGTTGGGCAGTGTAATAATTCTGTATGGACGGAATGTTCCATCGAGTCATGTTACAGCAGAATGTTTTTTTATGAAACCTGAACATTTCATCGCGGTCGTCTATAGAGAGTTAAATTATAAAAAAGAGTAATAATAATTATTGTAATTATTATTTTTTTTTCTAATAAAATAGTATATAATTTTTGTTTGAGGAATAATTTATCAGGATAAAAAAATTTATATTTGCGTGTATTAACCCTCGTCAAGAACCTTGGTTGTTGAAACCATGGGGTCTATAGGAAACCAGGCCTAAAATCTTACAAAATGGTGATATAAAAAGTCCGTAATGAAACAATCACATGAGTGAGACATTGTATTTGATATTTAAGAACTTTTAACGAATAATATGATCTCTTTCAATATTTTAACCCGTGGTTCCTGGTGAGGGTTAAAAACTTGAAATATTTTTTAAATCCAAAATTACATTTTGCTTAGTATAACTAAAATAGGATCATCTGAAGATCAGGGTCCCCAACCTTCTTGAGTTAGCTTTATAAGGTTAACTAACGAAAATATCACGACCTAACCTAACCAATCGTTAGGTCAACTGTATGTCCTTGACGATTGGTTAGGTTAGGTCGTGATAGTTTCGTTAGTTAGCCTTATAAAGCTAACTAAAGAAGGCTGGGGGCCCTGATCTTCAGGTGATCCTTAAAATATTTCAAGCAGATAAATTTTAATTAAAATTACTTTACTTGTTACTTTCGTTCTTAAGTATAACTTAATGTTTAGGATTCAAAACAAAATTCTACAATAGCAAAATGAAGCTAAGAACATTGCATATGATAACTCTAATTAAAACAATTATATTTACCCATTGCTTCATTTAATTCAAACAAAAGTGGTCAGCGAAAGGCGTTTTGCTGTTTTAAAGGCATGCCTTTCTCTGTGCTTTGTTCTACCAAGAGAGACATTAAAACAAGTGTTCGACTACAGGATTCGTCGTGTAAACTTATGTGAAAATCTTAATGGATAACATATTCAACAATTTTTGTAATTTACTAATAAACATGCATTCTCCAATGGGTTGCGTTTTTTTTAAACACCCTGTATATATATATATATATATATTATATATATATATATACAGGGTGGGCCGAAAGTCTGGATCCATAGGAGAATATTTATTTTAAACACATAAATTACAACAAATGGTAATACTTAAAATGAATATCAACTTTAACTCGTAATGCGTATCCGTGATACTGTACAGTAGTTCGTACTCAGTATAAATACTCAAATACTTTTTTATTTCAGCCCAGAAATGGCTTCGAATCTAACAACAGAAGACCGGTAGAACTTGTGCTCATGTACGCAAGACAGGGCGCTACACACAGAGAAGTTGCTACCGAATTCAATAGAAATCATCCTGTAAGCATCCAGTAACACATGCGACTGTTGGCAAGTTGTTTTAAACGTTTCAAAGAAACAGGAAGTGTACATGATCGACGGCGTTCTGGTCGTCCGAAACCTGCAACTGATGAAAATATCTCTGCAATGGTATGTGAAACTTTAACGAATAGTCCAGTAAAGTCAACAAGAAGATTATCAAATGAAACACGCATCTCGAGAACGTCAATTTGAGCATTTGTTATAATTTGTTGTTTATACTGGAGTACGAACCACTGTACAGTATCACGGATACGCATTTACGAGTTAAAGTTGATATTCATTTTAAGTATTTACCATTTGTTGTAATTTATGTATTAAAATAAATATTTTCCTATGGATCCAGACTTTCGGCCCACCCTGTATATGCCAAGAATTATTGAATTATTTTGGCTTAAATAATTTATCTTCATACCTTTCTTCACTGAAATATACTCTAAAACATTGAGTACTACCGTACGTTACTCGCAGCTTCAACAACAAACATTATTCATCCATTAGTTCATAAACATTAATGAAATATT